>CAJHNH020000057.1:125000-147500 GCA_905116865.2 Candidula unifasciata | reverse complement strand
CCTGTCCTGTGCAATCTTCAGTGCAGTTTTCCATGTCAAAGATGCCGCACTCAGGTCACTTTCCTTGTTGTTTTTGGCTGTTTTAGCAGGTATATCAGGATTCATTCTTATAACGTGGCCAAGCCATTTCCAACTTTTCTTGGTTATCATACTGTCTTAAGTTTCTTGGTTTGTGACTTGAAGTAGTTTAGTGTTTGAGATTGTATCTGGCCAGAAAATTTTGATTATTCTACGTAGACATGTGTGGTGGCAGCATACTGGAGTCGTAACAATATAGCGAGGGTGGGGGAGGGGCGGGGGCTGCGTGGTCTCGAGACATGGTATCCGACTTGAGTGCTAGACGGTTTCGGGTTCAATCCTAGGTAAGGACTGGGATTTTCTTTCACGTGATCTTAGATCTCTAGTAATTCCCCCTGGTCTCTGGTTAGTGAGATCTAAAAAAAAAAAAACCCCCATGGCAGTTGAAAATCGAAAAGAGTAGCAAAACTGCGCTGCCCGGGCAAAATCTTGAGTTAAAAATCTACCCAAAGTATTTCAGAATCTTTGCCGGTGCTACAGAGCCTGTGCACTGACTGCGCTGAGCTTTTTCGAACTTAGACTTGAGTTAAAATAAGGAGCACTCATGGGTTGCTACCCATGTGCCATGATGTTGATCCGCTAATGAAACCACGAACCGCAAGACAGCGAAGAGGCAGTCCATTGTTAGGGGGATTGTTGTAATTATCACTTGTAAGGTGCATTATGTGCACCTGATAAAAATCAAAGCAACGACTTAACTGTCATCTGATAGATGGAATACACCGAGTAGCGCGACATACTGTGTGGGCCTTTGAAACTGTTTCGGTGAAAAATATTATTTATCACTGTAAAAATATGTTGAATGAATTCTCATCAAGGCATAGGTTCACAAAGCACACTTTGCTAGATAGATCAACGTAAAAGTCCCAACATATATCAAGAGTTATAGTGAAGCTAAGAATAGTTCATTAAAAAAAACAGGTATACATGCCATGAAGTAATGCTTATGTTTTGTTATTTCCCTTCGTATTTAACATGTTTATGTGTAACTGTTGTATAGTACATACCAACTTTGTCGTGTAAAGTGATTGGCTTTAACCCATTCAGGCAATATTATCGACAACAATTACCGAAAAGAAAAAAATAAATTCTGAAAAGTATCTGCAGCCCATTCTTGTGATATTAGAACTATCCCACAGTAAATAATTACACTCCGCACATTTTCCCACGTGAGCAGTACTATAGTACTACATATCAGGTATACTGGTGCTATATATAAAACAAATTATTATATTCTTTGACGTTCGATATTTGCAGTCAGTAAGATGTAAACTACAAGGGCAAAATTAATCGGATCGTTAACTTGTTCAGTCTCAACAGAAGTTAATCCAGCTTCGTCACCTCAAACAGTTAAGCTTGTGAGCTTGAAAGCAACAAATATGTTGCTGGTCGATGGGTTCAGCTGAGAAACTGTGAGACTGCATTGGTTCAACTCGATGTAATGGGTTCTTGTAAAACCGATCTTTGAGTGTAGAAAGCAAGAACATTGTAGTCTCTTTGGGAGACCACACAAGCACACTGTGACTTTGTCCTGTTTTTGCACTCTCTTGAACTGTCATTAATCAATTTCCTGATAGTATCCTTCCACTTCTGTAATGTGTACATGTATAAAATGTCTGCAATGTTTTAACTTTTGCTTAAAGCAAAGTAACACATTATATCCTTGATCAGAAAGCATGCTGAGGAAGATCAGAACAGGTATGCTTCATGCAGAGTGGCATGCTTCGCTGCGGAGGACACGGGTAAGGAGTATTGTCTGTTTTTTTTTTCACCGGGAAACGCCGGTGTGTTGGGGAATGAACAGGCGGACAGACTGGCTGGCTCTGCACAACTTGGTGGAATATCGATACATGATAAGGCAGAAGTGGTTAGTGCCTTGTGGGAGAGCATGTACAGTTCGGAGGAGCAGATGAATCACCACAGTCTGGTGAGATTGATGCAGTGGGGAGTGACGAGAGGTTCTGGCAGATGCTCCAAGCTCAGAGGAAAGGCAAAACGGACGTTTAATCAGAATGCTACTGGCACCTCTTCGCTGGCTGCTGAAGATGGAACGGAGCGCTTAAGGGAATGCCCTGAGTCCTGTGATATCGGTTCTTGAATCAAATCAAATCCTTGATCTAGACTCGTCTCGAGCGGCAGATCTCAGCAACAAATTGAATTATATATTATTTAAATATTGGGGACACAAACAATACATGACACAATGTATTGCCCGTGCGTCCAGTGCGTTACTACAGAGTTACGTCAACATAAAAGGAAGCATAAAAACGCTGAAAAGATCCAATTATAATGCGAATAGGTTTTTTCAACACATCGTGGTGTATTTTGGCCGTGTCTTCAATTAAAGAATTTTTTCCTCAGCTGACCAGGATTACTTGGTCTAGGCGTTTGCTGTTGTAGTAAGTTTGGAAGCCTGAGACAATCAGACCGTCCTCCGTATTCAGCTGGGTCTCCTGAAGTGAGTTTATGTAAGCATCATACATAAGTTTCTCCAAGACTGGACATCTGTCAAACGCTCCTGCAGTTCCAGCATTGATGTGTAAAATACCCTTGCCAAGGCGGAGTTCGATTTGCTTTTTGCGTTCACCAGCACCTCTATTGCTTCGCCTACTACCATATTGTCTTCACCTAATTCTGTACCTTGCATCTGATCTCAGCATGGACACACGAACTCTCTAGCTCCGACAAGGATCGAGTTTATCAAAATTGTCTACCATATTTAACTAATACAATTGTGTGTGTTTATTAACGATCAGACTAGTGGTTTCCTGGTTCTGGCGGAGGCCCATCAATTGGGTGTCCCCCCTATACGACCTGACTGCCTTGTTAACGATTGTACACCCCACAACCATGCCGTTCTTTGGCACAAAGTAGTCACCTTATACTTGGGTTCTTTGCTACAAACTCCCTAGATGCCGACACGATTGTTTTTGGTGTACAAAAGTTGTCATTGTCCTTTCTTCTAACATAAGCCTTATGTTGAAGCATACCTTTATAATTAAAGTAAAATTTTCATGCACTTTTTCACTTATGCTTAACTGCCGAACGCTTGCTTGTCTGCCGTACTTGTTACTTGCTTCATCAATGATGTACTTGTTGCTATCGCCAGCATGTTAACGTCTGTGGCTTAGGCGTTGCGAACACGCTTCGAAATGTCGTGGTGTTGGGTTCGATCCCAGCTGCAGGCGATTTGGCAGCACATTGTTTGGTTTCGGCAGTGGTACCGGAGCTGACAGTCCCAGAAGCAATAGCAAACTACTGTACACAAAAATGCCTGGAAAAACTGCAACATTAAGTCAAAAGTCGCCTTAAGTATTCATTATTGACTTAGCACAGCACGCTCAGCGGGCAGAACAGTCAAAGAAGCCAACGGCGCCTTCTCCATGACAACCAGCAGCATGACGATGGAGGAGATGGCAGTGACACAAGCGCTTGCCTGGCTTGAAACACAAAAATACACCCGCGTGTGTATACTCAGTGATTCAATGAGTATGATCCGGAGGGTTCGGGCAGGTTCAGTGCGAAGACAATGGCTTGAATCATTACAGAAGTCCACTGTTCGTGGAGTCACCTTTATTTTTGTTCCGGGACACGCAGGCGTCAATGGAAATGAAAGAGCTGACAGGTTGGCTGGATCCGCTATCACTACCGACGGTCAGCCTATGGATCATGCTGATATTATCAATGCCCTCGGAGAAATGGGAAGAATAGAGGACTTTGGTGGCAGTGAATCCACATCACTCGCCAGAATGGCAGACTTGGGAATTAAGATCGGCACAGCAAAAAACGAGACGCACACCAGCTACGCCAGAAGACTTGTTAATCAACATAGAACTGGTACTATTAGCCATCGGACGTTGGGGTTCATACTGAGGGGAGGATCTGAGCACCTATGGACATGTCCGGAGTGCAATGAGGATAACCCAACTAACTAACTAACTAACTAACTAACTATTGACTTAGCTTCGTTTAAAACAGCAATTTTACTGTGAGTATTTCGCAAGTGTCTATCTGAGCTTTATTACGCAATGCCATCTGCTGCCAATACATCTTTAGTTTCAATAGATACTTTGGCATTGAAAACAGAATGACAATAATTTAAATTATAAATACATAATTATAATTGACGTCGGCTCTGTGGCTAAGTCGATGCGAACGCTTCGCTTCGTAATGCCGGGACGCCGGGTTCGATCCCAGCTGCGGGCAATGAGCCTTGCGTTGGTTTCGACAGTGGTATCAAGAAAGACGACCGTCCAGAAACAATGGCAAACTACTTGACGTAAAATGACTAGAGAAACCACACAACAGCCAGGGGCTGTTAGGTTTGGTTCTGCAACGTCCTATAAAGAATACGCAACTAACTAGAATTACAATTGAAATAATTGTATCCACAACCCAGGGGGAAGGGCGAGAACCGACTTAAGGACCACAGAATGCACTTTTTTTAAAAAAAGACAGTGATAATTAGATAGTTAGTCGGGTTTGTCAACTGTAGCCTTCTCAAATAGAGTAGGTCACTTTTGATTCATAGGTTTTTTTAGCTGGTCGACTTTGCTGAAGACTACGAGTGTGTCCCGCCTTGTTGTTTGCTTTCTGTGATGTCTTGCATTCACGTTTTCATTCCGAGGAAAATAATGCCTCTGACATAGGTTGCAGCACTCTCTAGAGGTGTGTTTGGACAAGTTTCTCTTTGTTTTGAAGTGTTAAAAGCGATGTCGTGCTGAAACACACAACACGTGATATCAACCGCATTGCGAAACACCCCTGTAAACTTTTGCCAAGGTTATAGGTTCAGGAACTACCAATTAGCAGTAACCTAGATTGTATATGGGCGTGGCGTGGAGACCAACGTTACTTTTACCACTTAGTCTTTCCTCTAGAGCCTATGACGGCGCATAGGTCAGAGGTCATGGCTCTCCATGTCTGGCTGTCCGTTGCCACCTGTTTTAGATCTGGGATGTTCATTATGCCCATATGAGGGCTTGATTAGTGGAGTCCTGTTTTATCCATTCTGAGTGCATGGCTGGTGTAGTTCCAACAACGTTTTCTCATAGAATTGGATACACTATCATGATTGCTCGTTAGTCCTACTTTTGTATTTGATCTGCAGTGAAGATTAGGTATTCTCCTAAGATATATCTTTTCTACAAGTTTCTTAGCGTTTGCATTGGTTTGGGACGTTACATAGTGTTAGGATTGTTATTGTCGTTTGGGATTGGACAACTCGAGTTACTTTTGTTGCCTCAACATGGTACCTGTAGTACTTTCCCTCTGTACGGGTATGTGAACATATTTACAAATGTACGCATGTTAATTTATGAAACATATATAAATTTGAGAACAACATGAAGCAATCTACCATCTGCCATTTTCAAATTAGGCTATTCAAACATACTGATTAGGTGGTGCATATGTTTTGGTAGTTGCAATTGTTACATTAGTAAGAAAATAAAATCTTGGATCCTATACTTCGCAAAGAGTAGATGCAAGGTTTTGCTCACACAGTCTGTCTGACAGTTATCATCTCTCACTCGGTCTCAAGTGGTTGAGGTGGTGTGATTCCTAAAGTGTCTAATATTTGTTTTTTCTTTACCTACCGTTGCTTTCAAAATCACACATCCATAAGTTAGAAATACCATTACATGATGTAAAAAGCATAGATATAGGGAATTCGTTTTCAGGCTAAAGAATGAGGAAGAAGAAGTCATTTCCTGTCGAATATGTAATGTAACACAGCGTCCGTGACTTAGGCTTTGCGAGCTTTATACATAATTCCAACGTCCCGCGATCGGAACACACTGCTGACTGCTTGGATTTGTACCATAGTATTGGTCTTCGCAGGTCGACCCATCCTTAAATGGGTACCACGATGGCTGTCCTGGGGAGAAAGAGACAACCGGCGTAATGCTGAGCACATTACCCACCTAGTGCCGATGGTCCTATATACCCGACACGCATAAAGGCGTGACAAGGGATCTTTACTTTACGTAATTTAACCAGGTAAATATACTTCTGTTTAAGAAACCAATTCTGGGATATAGGATTCGTGGAACTACCAGCAGACAGGCAAACGTGCCAGTAACTTAGCTACAATAACTCCCGACGGTAAAACAAACTGATACTAACAGCAGAACACGGATGTTTTCAAACAACGATATTAGAAGATGATACGCGCGTTTTTTTTTTTTTTTTGAAAGCTCCAAATGGTGATGGATGACGTGATAACACATGTTATAGAGAAGACGATGTTGACGGTGGCGTGGATGTAGAAAACGAGGTTCCTCATATTCTATTTCTATTTGTCTTGTCTAGTTTTTTAAATTCTGATTTCTCTGCCACACGTCTTAGTGATCCTACCTTTTTACTATGTGGGCTTGTTATTTCTTAGCGATGACAGATATATTTACGCCCGTTTGTGCCGATTAACGAGTGTAATTTCTATACACAACATCATTGCACGAAGCAAATTATAATATACATCTGCACATGTTGAACACATATTTTATAAAAAGTGAGGGTAGGACTGAGAGAGAAGGAGAGAAAAAGAGAAAAAGAGATAGAGAGAGAAAAAAGAACGAACGATCGAATGAACTTTATTTTCAAAGGGTCATAAATTCAGCCCTTCCAAACAAACACCTTTCACACAGCAGTTGTTTTTTATCAAAAGCATGTTACGT
This sequence comes from Candidula unifasciata, assembly GCA_905116865.2. Taxonomy (NCBI): domain Eukaryota; kingdom Metazoa; phylum Mollusca; class Gastropoda; order Stylommatophora; family Geomitridae; genus Candidula; species Candidula unifasciata. The sequence goes on along the minus strand of CAJHNH020000057.1, from coordinate 140,745 downwards.
TTACATAATTATAGGTTTATTGTGAGGACATGGAGAGAAAGAAAGAGAGAGAGAGAGAGAGAGAGAGAGAGAGAGAGAGAGAGAGAGAGAGAAAGAGAAGAAAATGACAACAGGGGCTGGTAAGCAATCCGGATTTTGAGAAGTTCTTTGGCAAATTATGTTTTTTCCTAACCCATATAGGACTGCCAAAAATGTGCAAGAAAACGCTGCCGTGGAGTAACATTGAATCTAGCTACTTTAATTGTGTATTCTAGGGTTCTTTATCTTTTTTAAAGTTCCTTCTTGGAATTTTCCTCTGTCTCATCAATCGAGGGGGGGGGGGGGGGGGGGTTAAAATGCCTTGTTTTTCAATCTTCCTTAATCTAGTATTGATTTTAAGAGATCTGTTTTTGCTGCAAGTTATTAGCGTTTGCATTGTTTTGATACTTTACATAGTGTAAGGATGATTATTTTCGTTTGAGAGTTGACATCTCGAGTTACCTACCTTGCCTGAACGTTGTACCTGTATTACTTTCCTGCTGTATGTGAATGTGTACATTTTTACAGAAGTACGCATATCAATTTATGAAACATACATAAATTTGAGCATAACGTGAAGCAATCTGCCATCTGTCGTGTTCATATTGAGCTATCTGAACCCATTGATTAGGTGTAGCATCTGTACTTGTAGTTTCCAATGATTCATTCCAGCAAGAAAAAGATATCTTCGATCTGCTCCTTGGCAAAGACGTAAGGTTTTGTCACGACCTGCTTCAGCTGACGGGCCGTGCTGCTGAAGTCACCAGGTCAAGCTAGGGATGGGTTAACGCAGCGGTTCTCAAACAAGAAATAACTATTTTTCCCAGTGGCGAGGGAAGAAAACTTGAATTTTAACTTTTAATTATTTACATCCCTTTTTTAATATTTTCCAAAATTGTTAGCCGACTTTTCTTGATTTTGCCGCGGCACCCCTGGCATACGCTCAAGGCACTCCTAGGTGCCTCAGTAACCAGTCTGAGAACCTCTGCGTTAACGCATCTTTAGCCCGACCTCATGATGTCAGCAGCACGACCCGTCAGCTGCAGCCGGTCGTAGTTTTGCTCACACAGTCTGTCTGACAGTTTCATTTCCCACACGGTCTCGGGTGGTTGAGGCGGCATCTTTCCACAAGCAGCTCCTAGAACTGGTTTTAATTTTATGAAGGTTAAACTTTGTTAATTTCCTCTAGGTTATTTATGTAAGGTTTCCTGTTGTCTTTTGAAAGATGTAGCAATTTTATCTCCTTTTAGAAAAAAAAAAATTGCGATGCATGATTTTCCAGATTTCAGTGCGAAAAGCCATCCTATGTGAACAAATTTATTTTGAGCAAAATATTTGATAACCTCTACACTATCTCATTGGTCTCTATTATTAAATTCCCAGCATCTTGCCATCTGCTTGTAAGATGCAATTTTTGTTATTTGAAGCACTACTCTGGCTCTTGCCAGGGGCCGCAATATAGCCCGGCCATAAATCTGTCATAATGGCTGAACGCGGTTTCTGGGACCTCACCACGGTGATCCTCATCAACATGGTGGCACTTTGTGTCAACGTCTGTTTATCGCTTGTGTGATGTTCTGGTTGGGTAGAAAATCAGTCAATTAGTTAAATTCCAAAGGCTAGTCCCCGATTTTAACATTTTAGATTTCTAGACGGTGCAGAAAATGCACTTAGTAATTAAAATTATCACGCCCAGAGGCAAACATTGAGTAGTGCAGATCCTTAACCGAAAAAATATCGAAGTCTTTAGCCGAACAGTTTTTTTTTCTTGCTCTAACATTTTGTCTGTTTCGTAAGAGGTACAATGTGCAAGTGTGATGATAATACCAAGAAACGGATTTTTAACAATCAGAGACTTCAAAACCATGGCGAAATCACCAGCTTGATTGAGATTCACATTATCAGTCGCCATTGTAGAAACGGAAGGTGATAGCTGGTTGGCTGAATTTATCTCTACCGATACTGAATAATACCGGTGCTACAACTGACACTTTAACTCTGTACATCCCTTTACACTAACACACATACCTGTGCAAACAAAGCAACAGTTGATGTGCATAAAGTTGATGGTATAATTACGGTAGTGTGTGATGACAACAGCCAAAGTAAAATAAATATGCTCAAAGCGTGTTCATGCATAAAATGAAAAGCGAAAATATGATGTATATATCTTTCTGCGACATCCTAGGTGTCTGGTATTCTGGTAATCTTAGTTTCAGCTTCATAGCAAACGGGCCACCCCATAGTTTCTCTATGCCAACGAAAAACACACATAATGTTAATCACAGTCCCTTGTGGAAAAATTGACAGACTGCTGTATTGGCATATCTAGCATACACACGCTTTATAAGCATACGGCTGCCATCCGATGTGCCAACACAAACAGTCCAACATTAGAACTGCAGTTCATCGTGGATGGTAGCAGAAGTCACCAACAGATGAGCAGTTGCACACGCGATCAATTTTAATCACACAATGGCACTACCAATATTGCGACAACAGGAATCGCGGCATTTTCTGAATCTACAATTCACACCATCACGCTGGTCGCAGTCGAAAAACATTCAAAATGAAATCTGCAGCTCACAGTGTCATGCCATGCACTCAACTTAGAAGCTGGGCGACGAAACTATACATTTTCAGTTAACAACTGGAGCCAAATTGCAACGGCCACTGTCTGACAGAAGCAACAAATTTGCCACGGCTCGAAACAGTGGCCGTGCCTAGCGTCCATTTTGACCGGAAGTAGTTAGGGTTTATTATGTCTTTAAGAGGCGTGGCTGTACAGTGTTAAGTGAACTTGCGTGTGGTACAGCGGCCCTGGTTAAGTTCAAAGAAGAACAAGGTTCAATTTTAATATAGCTGTTATGTAGTCGGCACAGCCTCAAAATTAAAAATACCAAAAAATCTTCAGAAAGGTTCAGAACATGTTTCCTTAACCCTTATGTCGTAGTCAATAAGGTGTGAATGCCTAACGCGACATACTGCAACGTTTTGTGTTATTTCGTTTTGCAATTTTCTCTGTCAGAAAACGAGCATAAATCAGCTTAACTTTGGTGACAACACGAACAGTTACAACTGTCTATAGCTACCATGCGCCTAAACTGTCATCTATATCTTCTGCTGCATTCACTTTTAAAACAACGGTTAAACTATGGTGTTATGTTTCACAACTACTCTGTTATTTCTACAGATTTCAGCCCCGACATTTCGATTTCCGCAAACTATTAATTAATAGAATTTAAAAAAAAACCCATGTTGTGTGTTTGAACAGTGAGTATCTTTCTCTCTCCCCCTGTGGTGGAGCTTTTCTCAAAAATTGGTGTCTTTTGGTTGTGAGATCAAATCCTCTAGAATCAGAACCATAGGAGAAAAAAGACGCTTACTTCTTGATAAATGTAGAGAGAGCCTGGATACATAGATAAGCTTAAGACTGGCACGTGAAATTGATTAAGCCGTATGAGCATCCACAAGAGAAGGACAGGGGCGTTTAGAAATCTTGATAGAATTACTGAAAAAGCGTAAATTACTAGACTGCAGATTGCCTTCCTGACTCTCCGCTCCTGTTTAAATAATTGAACCCCCACTAAGTGCCTGAACTTTTTAATTTTCACTTTAAAACTCACCTAGCAATGTAAAATAATAACAGAGATCTGTTGGTATTTTAAAGTATAAAACAAGGGATACAAACAACTTTAGGTGTGCATTACTTTAACAATTAGTTAGTTAATGTATTTAAGTATAAAAATACCGACATAATTTTGTTGTAGTCTTTGGAAAGAAGTAGCCACTTTTTATCGTTTTGAAAAATATATTTGCAATACACGATTTTCCAGTATTTCAGTTTGAAAGGTCATCCTAAGTCAAATAATTTTCTTCGCTACAATATTTTATGACCCCTGCACTATCTAATTGGTTTCCATTATTAAATTATAACTGTTAAAATGAACAAGAATAATCTATATTAAAAAAAATCTTAAATTTCCGTTGTCGTTAGCTTAAAACTCGGAAACTACTGAACCGATTGCTTTCAAATTTGCACACAACGTTGTCTGTGTCTCCAAGCGTATATATGTGTCATAATTTCGCACAAACCACGAACGACGTAGCTCCAGCAACGGTCAAATCATTATTTGTTTCGTTGCCCGCCTGGATTTATTTTTAATTAATCGGCCACCGTCGACTGTTAGCAAGGCTACCAATAGATGCCTTTTCCCCCATGAACCAGATATTTGAATGACGCCTTGGGTTCAAATTTTGCTGCCTTGTTTACTTTGTTGTTTTCATATATTTTTATATATAATTACATACCTACAAATCTGTGGGTACATTGTTCCTGTCCATAATATAAATTTTATACAATTTTTCAATCTTAGCTTTTTTTTATGTCATGTCCTTTTCATTTTGCTTACGTTTTTGCTTGGGTTATTTATATCACCTTAGCTTGGGTTTTCACACACATCCTGTTGGCAGCCCCGTTGTTGACGACCGAATGCCGCCACGTCTCAAACTAATTCTCTCACATTGTCGCACAACATTGCATTCAAATACGCGCGCATTATTATAAAGCAGTGTCGCAGCAAGCACGGGTGAAGTAACTGTTATTTGGTGAGTACACTGTGTGTTTCCCTAATTTTTTTGTTCTTCATTGTTTTGTCTATTCAATAAATGTTACTTTTGTACATTGCACATGGCGGCGGAATTCAACTGCCTTGATTGATCTGCGTTCGTTATGCACACGACCGGTTCCTGACTGAGTATTTGGACATCCATATCGTGACTGTTCTGTACTTGTTTAATTGTCTGGCGTTTCGCTGTTGTTTCTGTTACATTACCTATATACTTGAGCTGTTTCTATTGCTCTGCATATGATTGGACATATTTCTTTAATAATTTTTTCATCTTTGTTTCTTACTTCATGCTTCTCCCTTTTGTGATTGTACCATCTTGCAATTTTATATTTTCTTTTTCTCTTTTTTTTTCAGCGTCATCACTCTGCTGTTGTTCGTCTATACAATGCCTCCCATCGTGAATTGTCTGTATTTGTTTAATTTTCTAGCTTTTCGCTGTTGTTTTCTCTTACATTGCCTATATACTTCTGCTGTTTCTGTTGCTCTACATATTGCTGTGCATATGATTGGACATATGTCTTTAATATTCTGCATTGTATTATGTTTCATCTTTGTCTCTTCATGCTTCTCCCTTTTAAACCGTCTTGCAATTTTATATTTTGTCTCTCTTCCTTTTCACTGTTGTTTTCTCTTACATTGCCTGTGCACTTCAGCTGTTTCAATTGCTCTGCATATGATTAGACATATGTCTTTAATAATCTGCATTGTCTATTATTTGATCTTTGTTTCTAACTTCATTTTTTTCCCTTTTGTACCATCTTGCAATTTTATATTTTCTGTCTTTCTTCTTTTTAAGTGCCATGAATATGCTGTTGTTCATCTATACAATGCCTCGCACAATGTCTAACTTAGGTCATCGTACTCGCCAAGCGGCGGCACTGCGACAAGTACGTGAAACTCAAACCGAGGAGGAGCGCGCCGCAACGAATGAAGGAGTCAGACGAAGACGTAATTAGATACGTGCTCAGTCATCTGCACAGTAACCTGGAGTAACAGTTGAGGATGCACGCTTGCTTGCACAGCCATCACAGCTTCAGATCTGCTTCCTTCTCAACAGACTCAACGCAACAGGCTGACACTGGCCGACACACGTCAACGCCTGGCAGCAGACCAGCATCAACAACAGTCCCATGCTAAGCAATCAGGCATTTACATTCGTTATGCATTCCGAAACAACCCAGCTGATGATTATAGTGTGAACCAGCATGTTCTCATCGGCACTAAGACTTGCCTGTGTCTTCATTGTAAGGCTCTAAGATTTCCTGGAGAAACTTCAGGAATGTGTTGCTCTGCCGGTAAAGTTAAACTCCCTCAACTTGCAGAGCCGCCAGAGCCTTTAACTACTTTGCTTGTCGGACATACCACCGATTCAAAGCATTTCCTATCTAACATCAGGAAGTTCAACTCATGCTGCCAAATGACGTCATTCGGCGCTGAGATTGTTGCAGCTCTTTTTATGCCAACTTTCAAAGTTAGAGGACAGATCTATCATACAGCCGGCTCCCTGCTTCCTATCCAAGATGGTCAACATAAATTTCTCCAGATGTATTTTATCGGTGATGGCAATGGTATAATTAAATGCTCGCTGCAGCATTTCTACCGGCATATGACGGGCCATCGTGTCCAGACTACAAGAACTTCTTCACGACAAGAACCATTTGGTGCGTTTGTTCAATACAGCACTTGACATGATGCCATCTGATACACACAAGATTGTCATTCATGCCGACAAAACTCCTGCTGGAGAACATGTCCCCAGATTCAAAGCCCCAGCTATAGACGAGGTCGCAATTGTTATAGTTGGAGATCACTTCCAACCTAGAGATATTGTCATCCATCGTAGAAACAATCAATTGACATGTGTTGCAGAAACTCATCGCTGTTTCGATGCTCTGCAATACCCAATTATGTTTTGGGATGGTGTCAATGGGTATCACTTCAACGTGAAGATGATAAATAAGTTGATATGTATGCACAGATTGAGACTGAACGTTCGCTATTCATCCGTTTGAGTCAGACCAAGCTTCGCTGTGAGGATTACATTCATTTGCGAGATGCAGTTCTACATGATGGTAACGTAACTAACATTAAAAGACTAATGATTTTGCCATCTTCATATACAGGTAGTCCACGTCATATGCATGAGTACGCACAAGATGCACTTGCATATGTTCGCCTCTACGGTTGTCCTGACCTATTCATTACATTCACATGCAATACAGCTTGGGCCAATATACATCAGATATCACTTCCTGGACAGTCGCCAATGGATAGGCATGACATCACAGAACGTGTTTTCAGACAGAAACTGAAGTCACTTATGGCTTTTATTGTAAAACGTGAGTTTTTGGGTCTTTGCGCTGCTGGATGTACTCAGTGGAGTGGCAAAAAAGAGGATTGCCACATGCACATATACTTATTTGGCTCTATAACAAAATCACTTCAAACGAAATCGACGACCTTATATGCGCTGACATACCCGATGCCAACATCGGTAAGATTTTGCATGACATTGTGACTAAACATATGATACATGGACCTTGCAGTACACTTAACGCTAATTCACCATACATGGTAGACGGACATTGTTCTGAGCGATATCCTCGAGCATTAGTATCCACTGACTGTTTCTCACATGGACAGTTTTATGTCGCATGTTCTAGAGTGGGCAAACCAGAGAGTCTTTATATCTTCACAGAGATTGGAACTACAAAGAATATTGTATACCCACAAGTATTATGACAACAAATATATTAGACACGTAAGACATGTACGCTTTATCTTAACTTATTTTTTCATTTCACCATTCTGCGCCACAGCAACGCGTGGCCGGGTACAGCTAGTATTTTTATATTTTTAGACGATGCAGAAAATGCACCTAATAATTAAAATTATCATGCCAAGAGGCAAACATTGAGTAGTGCAGATCCTTTACCGAAAAAGGCTCGAAGTCTTTAGCGGAACAGTTTTTGTGGCTTCAAGGATATGTCTGTTTTGTAAGAGGTACAATGTTGTCAGTGGGATGGTAACAACAGAAAATGGATAATTAACAATCAGAGACTTCAAAACCATGGCGAAATTATCAGCTTGATCGAGATTCACATTATCAATCGCCAGTGTAGAAACGACAGGTGAAAGCAGGTTTGCTGAATTTATCTATACCGACATTGAATAATACGGGTCCTACAATTGACATTTTAACTTTGTAAATCCCTTTACCCTAACACAAGTAACCGTACAATGAAGACAAAACTTGATATGTACAAAGTGATTAGTATAGTTAGATTAGTTGTGATGGCAACCGACAAGGCAAAATACAAATGCTCATAAACTGCTTATGCAAACAAAAATGGTGTCTTTAATAGGCGTGACTGTATACTGTGGTACACTGGTCCTAGATAGGTTCAAAGAAAACCCAGGATTATTTTTAATATAACTGTTTTGTGGTTAGCCCAGCCTTATAATTATGACTATCAGTTGATCTTCTGAAAGGTTCAGTACATGTTTCCGCAACCCTAATATTGTAGACCCTAAGATATGAATAAAACAGTTTTTTTTCATGCTCAGTCTACGAAGACTTAGGTGGCTGGGTCACACCTGGAGAATGGAGGATGGCAGAGTCCCTACGGACATCCTTTATGGTGAATTAAAGATGTTCCTGTAATGTAACCAGAACATAATTTATATAAATAAATCATGCGCAACCTCCACATCGATGAGTAACTACAACAAATCACTGAAACCTTGTGTCCATCGCCCTCGATTTTCTGGAAGTTCTCTCACTGATTTTAAGAATGATTCTTCTGTGTCAGGTATTAGTAAAGCAAATAAAATCGTCTGTTTAAAGCTATGATTACAATTTATCAACTTGGCCTTAACTCTTCTCGAATAAACAGTCTCATCTGAACACGTTAATTCGCGGTAAATAACTCTTGACTGACCTTCTACCCCAACAGGATATCAAACAAGCGAGCAACACCCGGTGATCCAATGTGCCACCTTGTGGATGAGTATCACCGTGGAGAGGACCCAGAAACGGCATTCAGCCTATAGGCCATATACCAAGGCTATATTGCGCACCCTTGTAAAAGCCAGTGTAGGACACCAAAAAAAACGAAAAATTTCATCCTAATAAGGACGGCACAAATAACTGACTGACTGACTTTCTACCCCACCAGGACATCACACAAGCGACAAACACCCGATGACACAAAGTGCCACCATATGGATGAGGATCGCCGTGGAGAGGTCCCAGAAACCGCGTTCAGACATTTGGCCATATTTATGGCCTGCCTATATTGCGGCCCCTGGCAAAAGCCAGGGTGGGGCTTCAAATAACAAAAAATTTCGTCCTAAAAAGGACGAAACTGAATACATAAAGACACGGCACAAATAGTATAAGATCATAAAATAACTATTGTAAAAGGTGCATTTTTGCACCAGCAAAAAATTTTCATATGGCAAATACTTCTGAACGTTTTCGTGACTAGGTGAGGCCGTTTTATTGACACTAAAACATATTTTAGCAGTAGCTGTTAGTTTTCATCAGTGACACTGTTTGGAAATAAATAACTAAAGATATCAATTTTTGTGGAAGTCAAATAGTTAATAAGAATAAATGAAGGATGCAGACTTCGATTTGAGCCAATGAAACTGTATTATAGTATAAACACGGTTTGAACAAAAAATGCTTTAATAAAATAGTGTCTCTAGTTGTTTCCCTTGGTTAAAAAATACATTGCATTTCTTAGATTTCGTTAAAAAAAAATCCAATAGTAAAATTGCCTAGTACTTCTGCAAACAAGCATCCTAAAAACTGTCTATCTATCTATCTATCTATCTATCTATCTATCTATCTATCTATCTATCTATCTATCTATCTATCTATCTATCTATCTATCTATCTATCTATCTATCTATCTATCTATCTATCTATCTATCTATCTATCTATCTATCTATCTATCTATCTATCTATCTATCTATCTATCTATCTATCTATCTATCTATCTATCTATCTATCTATCTATCTATCTATCTATCTATCTATCTATCTATCTATCTATCTATCTATCTATCTATCTATCTATCTATCTATCTATCTATCTATCTATCTATCTATCTATCTATCTATCTATCTATCTATCTATCTATCTATCTATCTATCTATCTATCTATCTATCTATCTATCTATCTATCTATCTATCTATCTATCTATCTATCTATCTATCTATCTATCTATCTATCTAGCTAGCTAGCTAGCTAGCTAGCTAGCTAGCTAGCTAGCTATCTATCTATCTATCTATCTATCTATCTATCTATCTATCTATCTATCTATCTATCTATCTATCTATCTATCTATCTATCTATCTATCTATCTATCTATCTATCTATCTATCTATCTATCTATCTATCTATCTATCTATCTATCTATCTATCTATCTATCTATCTATCTATCTATCTATCTATCTATCTATCTATCTATCTATCTATCTATCTATCTATCTATCTGTCCCTCCGTCCGTCCGTCTGTCTGGCTGTCTGTCTGTCCGCCCCGTCTGTCTGTCTGTCTGACCGCCCGTCTGTCTGTCTGTCTTTCTGTCTTGCTGTCTATCTGTCTGTCTGTATATCTAACAATGCCCTCTCCGAACTAATCAACTGGTGTAGCGTAACTATGCAACAGAGACCTTCCCACTGTGGAGTTCATTAAAATTGAAGAAAACTGACAAAGTAGCTAAGGAATGTGCAAAATAATAACCGCCTGAAGTTAGGCCAAAGGGACTGGACGCTCCAATATTAACTGTTTTGGCTGACGACGAAAGGGAGGCGTAGGATCATCATGGAAACAGAGCAGTAGGGATGCCGACGAGAGCTGTTTGCTAGAGGGGACGTGCTAGAAGTCCTGTCGGTCATCGGAGTCTTTCGACAGGCTGGTGTGCTTTGGGCACATGATGGGGAACCAATTAGTGAAGTCCGTTTCCAGTCAGCCGTTGTTGTCTGCAGAGTAATATCAAGGTACAGTTGATAGGAGAGTTCGTTTTGTTCTGCTGTTCGGGGAGCTCAAAGTAGCGGGACGCTGTAGACCTTACGAGCTGTAGTGGTCACGGGAGAGGTAGCTACAAATTAGGAGAGAGAGAGGGGGGACTACGTTCGAATGCCAATTGTGATACATGTCTACGTCCCTGAGCGTGAAGTATTGTCAGTGTGCGGACTTGTAAATACCTTCTTGTGTTGTATCAATAAACCGGGTGTACGGAAAAGCTAACACCGTCAAGCCCTAATTCAGTCTGTGTAAAGTGTAGATTTATTCCTGTAGACACTTGGTTGTGTGCTGAGTATTGAGGACATTAGATAGTACAGAACAGTTGGGGGCCAGCCTTCACAGAACGAGGAACCTCGCAAACACGACAGTTGGAGGCCGAACCATTCGAAAACGAGAAACCTCTACGCCAACAATTTTAGGCGCCAAGATTACAATGCATAACAGTTCCGCTCAAACACAACAGTTAGTGATAATTATTGAACAACGAGGCACAACTAAGCTACAGAACAGTTGCAAGCTAGCGACACAGCAAACAGATTGATGAAAATCATGAATTATTTCATCATGTAATTCATGAAAAATTCGCGGCGAACTGTCATGTCAACCTGTTTGTTACCGTCGCCGAAAACCGAATCGTCAAGACACCAGCCACAAAGAAACGGAGCTGAAGCCGTGTTACCGAGGAGCTAAATCAAAAATGGGAGCTCTAATTTAGACTGACTAATTTGCCGAAACTCCAGTTTGTGTGTCTCATCTCTCACTTGCCATCTCATCGTCCAACCCTAACAGGTTTGTAATTGTAAGTTGTGTAATGTTTTATTGCAATATTTACATTGCTGTGGCCGAGATAGATGTTTGGTACGCCTGAGATTTCATCTGCGTGGTGTGCTTGTTAAGTGTGAGGTTGGGAGGAGCTTTTAATTAGGTAACACTTTGTATGTTACATCATTTAGAAGCTGTATGTTAGTTATTGTCGGCTCTGTGGCAAACTCGATGCGAACGCTTCGTAATGCCGGGATGCCGGGTTCGATCCCAGCTGCTGGCCATTCTCCTTGCGTTGGTTTCGACAGTGGTATCAAGAAAGCCGACCGTCCAGGAAGCAATGGCAAACTACTGGACGTAAATTTGCCTAGAATAACCACACAACAGCCATGGGCTGTTGGGGTTGGTTCTGCAACGTTCTGTAAAGGAGACGCAATTAACCTTTGTTATTTCTGCCCATTACTTTAAAGATCGGAATACCTAGGTGTCTGCGTCAGGTTTCGTTATTAGTCTTATACGGACTGTTTGTTATCATATGTGATAATCCTTTGTGCTTTCGGTCCGTTTTCCTAAGTGTACCGTTATACATAGCTTGTTTTTTCATCTTGTTTTCGTGAAAGTTATTGCTGTTTTCGTTATGTCGCGTGGTGTCCTTTATTTGTGTCCATCCCATTAGCATCAATAACAGTCAACATGTGCTTAGCTGAGTTTAGCAGCATAGCTAAAGAGTTAGGACTCAAGTCGGAAGCGATCCTAAGCTTTGCAGAAGCTTGGATGCAGAAGGCAGCAGAAAAAGAAAAAAGCTACTAGAGAGGCAGAAAAAGAAAAATGCTGCTAGAGATGAGAGAGCTGCAGAGAGAGCTCATCAAATGGTGATGCTGGATTAGCCATCGCAAAGAAAGGAAACGAATTAGCAAAGTTAGATGCGCTAAATAAAGAAAAGGGTTCGAACCACTCAAGTGAAGATGTTGGAAAGTATAAACCTAAATTACCCTTTTTTTAAACCAGAGGATGAATTACATTCTTTTATTTAAAGATTTGAGGAAGATCATAGATGTGCAGGTATTCTTGAATCACAATGGATCTCACGCCTGCGTGATCTGTATACAGGAAAAACGTTATTTACGATTAGCAACCTGTCAACAGAGGAAAGAAGTTCTTTTGCTATAGTGCGTCAGAAGCTGCTAACTTCCAAGCAACTAACAGAGGAAGGTTATAGCAACGCTTTCATTATACCTTACTGTGATGACCCTGCTGTGCATGGTCTTCACGCTCACAGCGAGCCACGCAGAAAATCCTTGCAACAAACGACCGCACGAGATTCTTCGGGCTGGACAAGTAGATGAGGACGAGTCTGAAGCGGACTCGATGTTAGTGGCTTACGAGAAGTCGAGGAAGACAGTGGTGGTATTAGGAGATGTAGTTTTAATGTATTTTTTTATGATGCATGGATGTTTCAATAATTGTTGGAAGATGATGAAGTATGCGACAGAATAAACTGCAGAAATGTAAAAAGGAACAGAGAGCCATGTGTGTTATCAATCCTAGATGTTAGAGCAGTAGAAGTAGCTACGTTACAGCAATAATATAAAGACGAATCGTGGCAGAAAGCATATTTGTTGCAAGCCAGGTTCGTTGCAAGTGGGAACCTCTTCGAAGAATATTCGAACCACGTGGACCGCAATCACGGAAAGATAATGTTTCAAAGAAAACTCAATACACAATGTGCGATACCACAATATTGTCACCCTAGCATGACCTCAAAACCCGGCGAGCACTTGACGTCGTACACGCTTTATTGAAAACGAAAGGAAAGTCTTTAGGAATTCATTCATTCATTCAGTAGCATGTCCCTCGCAGAACCTCGCTGCCATAACAACCCTCCGGAAAACCTTCCTATCATGAGCAAGATGTCCTGCGTCTGATACACCCATCTGGAGATCATCTGCCACATCCTGCACCCATCTTCTCCTTGGCCTTCCTCTTCCTCTCTTCCCAGGCATATACCCCTCCATTATTGTTCTCTCTAGACTTCCATGACGTTTCAAGTGACCAAAATATTTCAATTTTCTTTGTTTTATTGTCTTTACTTGCCAACCCTCTTCAATATTCAGCTCTTGAAGTATGGATGCATTTGTTCTTTTCTTTACCCAAGATATTCTTAGAACCTGTCTGTAACATTTATATTCAAATGCATTTATGCGCTGTTCCGCTTGTTTAGTAAGTGTCCAGGTCTCACAGGCGTATGTTGCAATGGGAAAGATGCATGCTCTTAAAAATCTGACCTTTGTAATTCTATCTGTACAATTCCATAATTTATTCAATTGTTTTAGTCTTTGAAGAGCAATTGATAGTCGCCGTTTAATTTCTTTCATTGTGTCACCATTGTTGGTAACCAGTGACCCAAGATATTCGAAATTTTCCACCACTTCTAATCTTTCCTCATTAACATATATTTCCTTCTCCATGGCAGTTTTGTTTGTATGCATTATCTTTGTTTTTGCTATGTTAAGAAATAAGTTATGATTTTCACTATTTCTTTGGAGTGAGGTTAATAGGTTTTCTAAACCATTTTGTGATGTTGATAGTAATACTGTATCATCAGCATAACGAATTTCTGGTATTTCATGACCACCGATGTTTAGAGCATCATATTGTTCCTTGTTTATATCATCTCTTACATTTCTCATTATATTTTCGGCGTACAGGTTGAACAAATACGGTGACAGCACACATCCCTGACGGACTCCTTGCTTGATGCCAAACCAGTCTGATGTCTCTCCATCTATTCTGACTGCTGCTTGTTGGTCTTGATAGAGCATTTTAATGAGCAGCACTATATGTGATGGAAAGCCCATATTCCTCATCTTTAGGAATAGTGTGCCAAAATAGAACGCTCGCAGCACCTACGTGTGTGTGATCTACGCACCCACCGGGGTATGTCTCTAATCGTGTTTCTGAAACTTCATCAGAAGAATGCCTTTTTACCAAGGCTACAAATAGCAGGTAACTGACATTTAGGACTGATGTTAAAGCCTGTATATCCAGTTTGTGACTGTGTCATAGTTTTGCTTAACCTAGCACACTACATGTTCGCATAAAAGATGAACTAATTTCGTGCAGGATGGTGAATACATAGTAACTTAGAAATTTTTTCATCCATTATCACGTCATTTACGGTTCAAGTCGATCGGCAGATTACAGCGGCCATCACAGCAGCTATCAAAACTGTTATATATTTTGATACTGTTCAAGATTCATCACAAGAGGTTTGCTCTTGTCATTAAAACACCAGCAATACAGCTTTGATATAGTGGTTTTTTAACCATAGTGAAATATTCACAATCAATCGTGCACATAAACTAGTAATTATAATTTCGTTTCAAAGTTCTGAGAGACGAAACCCAAACATCAAAAGCATGAACCATTTTGTGAACAGTGGACAGAAATTAGGTTTAACAGGTCAATATTTGAACGACTACGCAAATGCAGTACACACTCAGAAGCTGTAAAAAGTCAACTATGAAGCAGCAATGATATTAACAGTACAGAGCCAAGGGTTTACAACTCATTGTTTCTGAATACTTGAGAAAAAAAAAATAACCCATGATATCACCCAATGACTTTACAGTATACAATATAAACCATATATATATATATATATATATATATATATATATATATATATATATATATATATATATATATATATATATATATATATATGCTCGGCTCTCTAGCCGGGTGACGAACTCCTTGTGGTCCGGGTTCACTCCCGGGGGTAGGCAGAAAAGCCACATTTCTCCCAGATTAACGGTACCTGTAATGGAATCAATGCCGAAGGGTTGCGATATTTATAGTACAGAGCCAAAGGGTTTAAAACTCATGGTTTCTGGATACGTTAAAATATATATATAGTGAGCAAACGGTGATTTCGATTGCATACAAGGAAATAGCGTAAAAATCGGAAGCATAATCTGTCTCACATTTATATACACACCTATAAAGTGAACATATTACAATCTAATAGTAAAAATAAAACTAAAGGTAAAGTCGGGAGATGTAATCCAGCCTCATTTCACACGGTTATTAACCATAAGTGCTCTGCCACCAGTACAGACAGCTGATAAGAATTGTCCGCCTATGTCGCCGTTTGCACGTAACTCTGTAGCTACAGAGACGTTCCTCCATTTACCCCAGAGTATCACTCTGGTGCCAATTTTCTAGAGGCTGGGTGAACGCCGGAAGCCGCCCGGATTTGAACAGCGACCGTGGGCTGCAGCGAGGCGCAG
>CAJHNH020000057.1:72500-120000 GCA_905116865.2 Candidula unifasciata | reverse complement strand
TGTTTCTTACAGTCCATGTCACGGATCAAATTAAAAGTAATTTGGAAGCAACAGAGTTGTGGTTTCTGAGACAAATGATGCGAATACCTTGACTGGCCTGAGTAACTACAACTATTGTTTGAAATAAGATAATGAGAGTAGATCTCTAAATACAACAATAAAAATGAGACAAACACTGTTCTTTGGCCACGTAATAAGAAGAGCGGCATTGGAAAACATCGTGACAACTGGAAAGATCAGTAGAAAAAGGGATAGAGGCAGACCAATAGAGATGATGCTAGATAGGCTGAAACTATGGCATGGAGGGATGTCACCAAGAGAGCTGTTCCATACAGCCTGGATCGTGATCGATGGAGATGCATTGGCGCTTACACTAACAGGTGTGGCATATAATAATGATGATGATGATTATGATATTTCATGTCCTGTGATGCTGTTGAAGTTGTATCCCTGTGATTCAGATCCGAAGTTTAGATGTATCAACTGGAGTAGCCCAGTGTGAAGCACATGCCACAGCTGGTAGTTGCTGCATCAGCCAGTAAAAGACAGGCCTCCCCGGCTCAAAGACACCAAGAAACATGCTTAGGGGATGATCGGAACACTTATGGGATGCCCGCAGATAGAAAAAAAGGCAGAGCTCATAATTTGTTAGGCCGGGGAGGGGGGGGGGGAGTCAATCAAGCCTTGCTTAAGTAGGTAATAATAATAACTTTTAGTATGTGCTGAGTGACAAAAAAAAAATGTAGTAATACATTTTAAGTATTATGCAAAAATGATGATGTGTCACTGGGTAGTCAGCGTGCATTGTGTCTATCGAAGACTCGCCAGTAACATTTAAAGAGCGCCATATCTCCTCAACCCCCATGTGGGGTGCAATTTTTAGCTACTTTGAAACCCCATACTGGCTTTTGCCGGGGCCCTAAATACAGCCTGGCCTAAATTTGGCCAAAACGGCTGAACGGGGTATCCGGGACCTCTCCAAAGGTGATCCTCATCCCCGTGAGAGTACTTTGTGTCACCGGGTGTTTATGACTTGTGGGATGTCCTGGTGGGGTACAGCTTATGTACATACATAGTAACGTTAAATTATTGTTGTTAACTTAAATAAATTCACTTATGTCTACCTACGGTGGCGGTAGTCGATGGAAAGACGTGATTTAAAACACCGAAGTCCGCAATTGACACGTGACTGAGGCCCTGATAGGGTGTTTTTGTGGTTGCCATAACATGTGGGCGTTATTCGGAGGATAGCCGGAATGTCGAACCCTGTCGGGCCCGGGTAAAGTGTCTTTCCCAGTATAGCACGATTCTCCAATGAAGAGGACTTGACTTCACTGTCGCCTTATCCTTCAGATGTGCTCGCGACACAACGCATCACTGGATCAGCGATGAGCCATTCTGACTGCCGAACAGAGATAATAATAGCGTAAATGTCTGTGATTTGAATTGAGTTGATTCAAGAATCGACATCACAGCACTCGGGGCATTCCCACAAGCGCTCCATCCCCATTTGCACAGCCAGCAAAGAGTCCCGATACTAATGGTGCCAAACGTCCGTGTTGCCTTTCCTCTGAGCCTCGAGCATCTGCCAGAACCTCTCGTCACTCCTCGCTGCATCAATCTCACCAGACTGTGGTGATCCATCTAGCCTGGCAATGGTACTTTAACTAACAATGGAGTTTACAGTTTCTCTCAGCTGACATCAGAGTGTGGAACAGGTCACTGTTTGATGACTGACATCAGAGTGTGGAACAGGTCACTGTTTGATGGCTGACATCAGAGTGTGGAACAGGTCACTGTTTGATGGCTGACATCAGAGTGTGGAACAGGTCACTGTTTGATGGCTGAAATCAGAGTGTGGAACAGGTCACTGTTTGATGGCTGACATCAGAGTGTGGAACAGGTCACTGTTTCATGGTTGACATCAGAGTGTGGAACAGGTCACTGTTTGATGGTTGACATCAGAGTGTGGAACAGGTCACTGTTTGATGGTTGACATCAGAGTGTGGAACAGGTCACTGTTTAATGGTTGACATCAGAGTGTGGAACAGATCACTGTTTAATGGTTGACATCAGAGTGTGGAACAGGTCACTGTTTGATGGTTGACATCAGAGTGTGGAACAGATCACTGTTTGATGGTTGACATCAGAGTGTGGAACAGATCACTGTTCGATGGCTGACATCAGAGTGTGGAACAGATCACTGTTTGATGGTTGACATCAGAGTGTGGAACAGATCACTGTTTGATGGTTGACATCAGAGTGTGGAACAGATCACTGTTTGATGGCTGACATCAGAGTGTGGAACAGATCACTGTTTGATGGCTGACATCAGAGTGTGGAACAGATCACTGTTTGATGGTTGACATCAGAGTGTGGAACAGGTCACTGTTTGATGGTTGACATCAGAGTGTGGAACAGGTCACTGTTTGATGGTTGACATCACAGGTCACTGTTTGATGGAGAAATGATGACCAGAGATACCAGTCATCTACTGGTGAATTTCAGATGCCGGTGGAGACCCTCCACATTTCTTGTGGCCTGCAATCTCTCCAAAATTTTTTGGATAGTCGAGCACTAGAGTGTGACCTGCAAGCGGTCTAGCAGCCTCGTAAATAGATAAACCACATTGCACCCAGGTTACACTTTTGTACTGTGTTCAAAAAAAATTCTTTTGAAGCTTAAAAGAAAAAATTATTTGCTCATTGCTTGCAGGAATTTGTGTAATAAGATCATACGCTCACACACTCGGACAGACTTACATACGCGACCGCTGTCCTTAAGCACCGCGTTCCCCCTCCCCCCAATATCCCCACACCCCGCAACCACACAAACACAAACACACACACATACAAACACAAATGATGGTGGACAATTACTGTATTGTGAAAACTCCAGATTTAGGTACATTACAAAGAAACTATGATGGGATTAAACTAGGGTTAAACTAGAACACTGACTTGATCCGTGTTTCTGGTAAAAGTATGAGATAGTTAAACACGTTACACTATGATAATCGATAGTGTCGTATTTATAGAATATAACATATAAAAATTCACTGCAACAGTATGCATTTCAAAGACACGCTTTTTTTCAGTTGTAAACTATAATGGAATCATGACTCTCATATTGACACGATGAGATAATTATATGGATGAACTGGTTATAGGGCTTAAAAAGAACACTGACCTGATCACAGATGCTACTGATCTTGTGAAATGGGAAACACGAAAGAATAATCTAATCGGCACGCAACACGTTCATAATGAACTTATTTTAAAGGCAATGCAAGTGTAACAAGGTGAGTCCTCTAATGTAAATGTAACAAGGTGGGGCCTCTAATGTAAGTGTAACAAGGTGAGGCCTCTAATGCAAGTGTAACAAGGTGAGGCCTCTAATGCAAGTGTAACCAGGTGAGCCCTCTAATGCAAGTATAACAAGGTGAGGCCTCTAATGCAAGTGTAACAAGGTGAGGCCTCTAATGCAAGTGTAACAAGGTGGGGCCTCTAATGCAAGTGTAACAAGGCGAGGCCTCTAATACAAGTGTAACAAGGTGAGGCCTCTAATGCAAGTGTAACAAGGTGACGGATCTAGTGCAGGTGTGACAAGATGAGCCTCTGCAATGAAGTTTTGCTGTCACAGATGTGATTACCGGTCGCCCATCTCTTTATTAGATAACTTGTCTGTATTTTAACGTGACGGAAATGTGTGTTTCAAGTCAACCCTCTGTTTATTTTCACACTAGCTAGAACCTCTGTGTCTGACTGTATAAGGAATTCGTAAAGCCAGATGAAAGTTGCTGTACGAAAATGTACTGATTATATATGTCTACACAAAACACGAGTTATAAAAATTACCACACGAGTTAGTGCAATAGCATAAACGATGTGTCCCCACATTCAGCGGTCAGTGAAATGTTGAATACTAATTATGCCAGTCGTAGTCTGATAAAACGTTACATTATCTTATCTCTAAGTATTTGGCGTCGTCCTGATCTGTTGGTCATTCACATTTACACGAACACAACTAAACCTGATCTGTTGGTCATTCACATTTACACGAACACAAATAAACCTGATCTGTTGATCATTCACATCTACACGAACACAACTAAATCTGATCTGTTGATCATTCACACCTACACGAACACAACTAAACCTGATCTTTTGGTCATTCACATCTACACGAACACAACTAAACCTGGTCTGTTGGTCATTCACATCCACACAAACACAACTAATTCTGGTCTGTTGGTCATTTACGTCTACACGAACACAACTAAACCTGATCAGTTGGTCATTCACATCTACACAAACACAACTAAACCTGATCAGTTGGTCATTCACATCTACACGAACACAACTAAACCTGATCTGTTGGTCATTCACATGTACACGAACACAACTAAACCTGATCTGTTGGTCATTCATATCTACACGAACACAATTAAACCTGATCAGTTGGTCATTCACATCTACACGAACACAACTAAACCTGGTCTGTTGGTCATTCACATCTACACGAACACAACCAAACCTGATCCGTCGGTCATTCACGTCTACACAAACACAACTGAACCTGATCTGTTGGTCATTCACATTTACACGAACACAACTAAACCTGATTATGGTGGGGTACTTATCACGAACCTGTCCGAAGGGCTAGAGTTACTTCCCCACCCATTCATGTGTTATGCTTTGGGGGTGTAAAGTATTCCTTATTTTCAACGGTTTAGTTGTGATCTCTTTTCTAATGCTATCATGGCTTACTTGTATGATTTTTTTCCACGCTGTGCTACTTGTTTGACTGTTTGTGAGCATTTAAACTGCGATGGTTTTTGTATTTCCACTTTCCTTGTCAGTGTTTTTTTTTTTCTGGCGGGGAGGGGGTGGGGAGCTTGGGTGGGGCAGCAGGGGGGGGGGGGGGACACCGAGGTACGTTAAAATACAAAAACATTCCAGTTTCGATACTCACGAACTGTCGTGTGTATGATATGTATGTTTGCGCTCTCGCGTGTGCTTGATATGTATGTATGTGTAGGCGTGTTTGTATACATATGACTCTGAGTATGTTGTTTGTCTGCTTGTGTATCTCGGTGTGTGTCTGCGAATGTATGCGTCTGTGTCCTAGTGTATGTACGAATGTTTGTGTGTTCGCGCGTATGTCCACGTGTATGTTTCAGTGTAAACTGGTTTCTGTGTGTTTAAGTGTGCCTCTTTGCTGTGTATGTGTGTCTGCATGTGTGTGTGTGCGATTGGATACATGTAACTGTGAATATGTGTCTGTGTGTGTGTCTCTGTGTTTGTCTGCAAGTGTGTGTGTCTCTGTGTTTTTCTGCATATTTGATGTGACTGTGTGTATATCTTCGTTTGTGTCTGTGTGTGTCCCCGTATGTGTTTGTCTTCATGTTTGCCTGTGTATTTTTATGTGTTTTGTCTGCGGGCGTGTCTATGAGGCTGTATGCATGTATCTCTGTGTGTGGGTGTCTGTATGTCTGTCTGCGTGAGTGTATGTGTCAGCATGTGTCTGTCTGTCTGTGCATGTCTATGCGTGTTTCTCTGTGTGTGTTATGTGTGCCCCTTTGTTGTCTGTATGTGTCTGCATGTCAGAGTATATGTCTGTGCGTGCTGAATATATGTGTCTGCGTGTGTATTTCTATGTGTTTGAATGATTATGCATTTCTGCGTGTTTGTCTCTGTGGGTGTCAGTATGTGTTTGTCTGCCTGTTTGTCTGTATTTGTGTGTGTGTGTGTGTGTTTGACTGCGTGTATGTCTATGTGGCTGTATGTATGTGTCTGCATGTTTGTCTGCGTATGTGTGGTGTGTGTGTCAGTGTGTGAGCTTACTTACTTTTTCCTTCCACGTATGCCGCTAAGCGTTGTGGGGAGATGCAAGTTAATGTCGTAAGCAAGGCGGGCAGCATCTGATGTTCTGAGGCCATGCTTTTGGCAGGTTTCGGAGACCCCGTCAATCCACCGTTTCCTTGGTCTTCATCTTGCCTTATATCCTGAGCTTCTTTGGTTGAAAATTTGTGATGTTATTTGATCATTTTTCATCCTGGTTAGATGTCCAAACCATTTCATTCTTTGATGTTCTATGTAGTCTAAACATGGTGTAGTTTTGACAGTGTTTCTAATGTCTATATTCTTTATCCTGTCTAGTCTGGTCTTATTCGCTGCTTTTCTTAGACATTTCATTTCACAGGCTTCTATTTTTCTTTCGTGGGTCTTGTTGATTGTCCATGTCTGGCACTGGTAGCAGAGTGTTGGAATGAAGATGGTGTTTATCAATTGTCTTTTGGTCTTCATGGTTATATCTGGATGTTTAAGCAGAGGTGATAGCTGGTATGTGACAGCATTTGCTTTCTGTATTCTTGTTTCTATCTCTCTGTCCATTCTTCCATCCTCTGTAAATATACTGCCCAAGTATTTGAACTCTTTGGTTTGCTTGATTTTGGCACTTCCAACATTTATATTCAGTGGCCTGTGTGTTCTGCTGATCTTCATAACTTCTGTTTTTTCTGTACTGATTCTCATATTATGTTGTAAACAGCTGTTGTTGAGAGTAGTCAGATGTTCCTGTAGATCATATTCATTTTGATACAGTATGCTTTGATCATCAGCAAAAAGTAATTCGTTTATAGCATACACGTCTGGGTTTGCTTCTACAGTGATCTTATCCATGTATGTTATGAAAAGTAATGGTGACAGTACACATCCTTGTCTGACACCAGTTGTGACTTTGAACCATTCAGAAAGACCACTAGATGTTCTTACTGCACTTTCACTTTTTTCATAGAGGGCTCTGATGTTGTCTAATAATGGACCCTGCACTCCGTAATCGTCAAGAATTCTCCACAGCATATCTCTGTCTACACGGTCGAATGCCTTCTCTTGATCTACAAAGACCACGTTCAGCTCTTTATCGTATTCTAGTGTCTTTTCACAGACTTGTCTTAGTGCAAATATGGCATCAGTGCAACCTCGCCCTTTCCTGAAACCGAATTGTGCTTTACTCAGTAGAGGTTCAACCTTTGCTCTTATCCTACCTTCTAAGATCTTTGCATACATTTTCCCCACATGACTTAGTAAAGATATTCCTCTATAAGTTCCACATTCTCTCTTGTTTCCTTTTTTCTTCCAGATAGGTACTACAGCTGATCTTTGCCAATCCACTGGTACCTTTCTCTCTGCCCATGCTCTATTGAAAATTCTCTCCAGCCAGGTGATCATAGGGTCCCCTCCAGCCTGGATGACTTCTGTTGTTATTCCGTCGATACCAGCTGCTTTGTGTCTTTTACTTGTTTTGATAACTTTCTCTACTTCATCCCGCAGGATGTGTGGTTCTAGATGATCTGGAGCCCTTGAATGGAATTATGCTGTTTCATGTATTCCCGACGGGTTCAAAAGTTCTTTAAAATATTCCTCCCATCTTTTTTTAATTTCTTTTTGGCTGAATAATGGTTTTCCATTTTTATCATTTATGACTGATGTTGGATTGAAGCTTTCTTCTCTTAATCGCATCGCTTTCACACTCTTATAAAAGTCTCTTGATGATTCTGTACATAGCTGTGTTAGGTGTTCACCATACTTTTTCCATGATTCCTCTTTGGATTTCTTTATTGTTCTCTTGGTGTCTCTTCGAGTTAGTCTGTACCTAATGTAATCTTTTTCGTCTTTTGTTTTTAACCATATTTGAAACATCTTCTTTTTATTTGACACTGCTTCTTTGACTTCTTCATTCCACCAAGCGGTACCCTTTTTCTTGCCTTTGCCCGTCTTTCTGGTACCACACTTGTCTTTTAATATCTTCGTGATGGTTGATTTATAATAATCCCATTCTTCTTCAATTCCTACTGGTTCCTTGGCAATATCTGCAAAAGCCTTTGTTATTTCTAATTCAAATTCATGTTTGATATTCTCTTCCTCTAATTTCTTAGTGTTGATGATTTCTTCACGTTTCTGTTTATGTAGACTGTTTCTACTTGAGTTGCATATGTTCATAACTACTGGGCGATGGTCTGAATCCAGTCCGGGCACGATGGTCTGAATCCAGTGTGTGAGCACGAATGTAAATATATGTGCTGTGTGCTCCCCTGTGTGTGTTTATATGTAAGTGTCTGTGTGTGTGTCTGTATTTTTGTCTGAGTGTGTGTGTGTCTCTGTGGGAGTGTCCGTGTGTGCATGTGTGTGTCTCCATTCATGACTGTATTTATGACTGTATGCGTGTATGCCTGTATTACGTATGAATGTATGTTTGTATCTATGTATGTATGTGTGTGTGTACGTATGCCTGTGTATGTGTGTATGCATGTTTGTTTGTATGTATCTGTGTATGTATGTATGTAATGTATGCATGCATGTTTGTGTGTTAGTGAGTGGGTGAGCGCGTGTATGTGGGTGTATGTATGCACGCGCGGGTTTTTGCATGCACTTTACAACTCATGCTTTTGTGTTCCTTTATAATATTCATAATATGCATATCATCATATGATCATAACATGCTTTATTAGTAAAATACAACTGCTGTGCGAAAGATGGTTGACTGGAAGGGCCGAATGTAAGACGGGCCTGCGTGCCCAATTTGTGACCCTTTAAAAATAAAGTTCGTTCGTTCGTTCGTTCGTTCGCGCCTGCGGCGCTTTCCCCAGCGTTACTTATTACTTGTATCCATGTGCATATTGCACCTCAAAGAGACTCACGACAAAAAAGCCTCCAACACACATTATGTACGGTGCGAGAACGAAGGCATTTCATATCACCCCACAACATAGGACAGGTCGTGCAACCCGCCGCGACATGAATGGCAAGGGAAGGAACTCTCGCCATGCGGCCCAGTTTTTGAGAAGTTTTTATGGTGGACACATAGGACTTAAAGTTGCGAAGAATTCATTGATGTCTGTTTCGCCACATTGTCCGTTAACTTGTTTGACCGTCATGATCCAGGTCTCCAGGCTTTTCTCCGCACAAGTGCACACTAAATCAGAAGAATCACTCATGTCTAAAGTGTACAATGTCAGTACAGAGGTTAAGGCCAGCGGCATACGTGTCAGTCTTGTGTGCTGGAGGTTCAAGGTGTTCAACGAATCAAGGCCGTCAAATGCATGATTGGAAATTGTGGCAATCGGATTATTATTTAAATATAAAGCAAACAGCTTTGTATGAGCTGGAAAACTCGAATCTGTTAATTCAGTGAGCATATTAAACGATAGATTGATTTCCATTAGAAATTCGTGAAAATCAGCTTGTTCAATGTGGCTGATTAAATTATGTGAAAGATACATGGAAGTCGAAGACACAAGACTCCTCCATACAGTAGGAATCGATGGCAGACAATTATTGCTCAAGTCAAAATCGTAAAGTTCGTTAGACAATGCTCCCGATGTTGGATCGGAAATCCTGTTGAAGGAGAAGTCCAGGCTTGAAACTTGATTCAGAAAGGAGAAATCTGGAATGGCTGTCAACATATTTCTGTCAATTTCCAACGATGCTAAAGTTTCATTAAAGGGACGTAGCATATCGCTGAGATGTTTAGCATCCGATATAAGGTTGTTGTTTAACGACAAAGTGGTCAGCTTTTTTGGCGGAGGAAGCCATGTGAGGTTGGATATTTTATTTGCGTATAGGTGTAGAGATTCTAAATTTACAAGTTTTGAAATCGCTCTCGGCACTGATGTCAGACTTGCGTTGCTAATAGACAGACCTGTCAAGTTAAAGATCATTTTGTTTAGCGCATCGTCTGGAAGTGAGGAAATTTGATTGAAGTCCACAGTTAAATCATTCAAGCTGGAATAGTTGTTCAACCAGTGGGGCCACATCTTCAAGCCAACTTTTTCCAGATCAAGATTGATCATTGTTTGACCAAGTTTCTTCATGACGTCATCATTCCAATTAACAATGTTTGTGTCGTAAAAATCGAAATATTTCAAGTTTTGTAAATGACCAAATGCATCCGGGATTCGTGAAAAGTTGGCTCTCGAAATCGAGAGGGAGCGTAAAGTTGTAGCAGATCCGTTAAAAGCGTTTTCATCGATTGTTGCTATGGGGTTGTCTAACAAGGATAACGACAACAGACCAGATGGTAGACTTCCAGCTGGTATTGTTGTGATGTGATTACTCTGTGAGGGAAAATTAAAAGTTGTGTTAAGTTTTGTTTTAGGAATATAATCAATTTTGTCCCAGGTCATGCTGGTGTAAAAGGCAATGAGAGAGACGAGACACTGGCTGGCAGTGAAACCATCAGGAATGGGCCATCAATGGACATGAAAGACATCATCAATGCCATACTCGATTCTAAACGCTGTGAGGCTTGCATTTTCGTGGAACATGATTTGTCAATGAATAGACTACATACCAGTTGGAGCAGAGAGACAGATAAAACACGAGGAAGCATCCTTACATCAACGACAATGAAAGTTGTTAGCCAAAAAACACTTGAGGTCATACTCAGAAGGAGATCGGAGCACTCATGGTCATGTCCGAAGTGCGATAAAGACTTTTAAACAATGAGCAATAGCAAGACACTTCCCTCCCTTCCAAGGGTCTTATGTTGAAACTTCTTGATTTATAAAATGCTACCCCTCCCTATATTGGTTTCATGACAGCATACTGGGAAACAATAAGAATAGAGCCACTGTCCGCTATCAAGCGTGCAGAAAGAATCGATTAATTATGTATGTTTCGTCTGAAGTCAGACTGGCCTGACAGACGATAAAACAACAGTCTGCATTAATAAACCAGATCTATAAAACGAATGTGAATGCAAAACCAAAGTTTTGGAACAAGACTGAAAAATACAGAAGTGGACGAACAATCTTTCAATCAGAGTTTACAGACGGTAAACGCAAAAAAAAAAAAAAAAAATTTCTCTTTTTTCCCCGATGTAGAAGGAAACTGAAATAGTCACCAGGAAATATGTGAAGTACCGATTGCCCCACCTAGTGCTGTATACTCAGGAAGAGAAGATAGAAAACATATACAAGGAGTAGGAACTATCAGGACACATAGAGTTGTATGGACTGACTACCAGTTCATCACAATATATCAAGTTCATTGTTAAACACGGGTGTGAAGTTTACCACTTCACTCTTAGAGTGTCAATAGGGGCTGTAGAAACGTGAGATAGGCATCATATGTCGGATGCGAATAGGTCGTGAAAAAGTCTTTTGCGTTAGATCACCCCCGCTACCCACACACACACACACATACACACATAAACATACTAGGTCAGTGAACCTCAAATTAAATAGGCTATTATGTAGAACATTTCCAGCATAGAGTGTCAGTATCCTTGTGTAGGCTACACAAAAGTTCAGTATATAAAAACAATACAGCTATAATGCTTAAGGTTTCCAACAGACACTACTAATCATGCTAGACACCTAAAATGACACTTTTTAGAGTGTTGTGTGGAAAAAAAAGGGGGAGGGGGTGTTTGGTTAGACAAGATTTACTGATTTATAAACTGGCATCAAAGCACACAAGTTATAATAATAAATGCTCTGTCTTTGGCAGCAAATGTATTGAGGTAAACATGCTGAGTCTTCCAGTAGCAGACTGGTTGTACACACGTCGTACTATTCCTCTCGTATACCCTCTCTTGTAGAATCCACATATTCAAACGTCACATTAAAAAAAGGCTCAAAATCATGGATAGGTCGGCAGAAGATGTTATTAGGCAAATATGCAGCCTAACAGAGATCACCCCTGGTGCAGAGTGGATACCTGTGCCTCATGCGTTTATTTGTACATGCTCCTGTTTTGCCACTCAACCGGCAATGTAGAGAAGAGAATCCTGTTGCTGTTGTCGCAGAGGTCAACGTTCTCATCAGTGAAAATTCAGACGAAGCAGATGCACTAATCTACACAGAGGGATCCGTTATACGCCAAAAAAGAAGCGCATGGGCATTCACAGCACGCTCAGCAGGCAGAACAGTCAAAGAAGCCAACGGCGCCTTCTCCATGACAACCAGCAGCATGACGATGGAGGTGATGGCAGTAACGCAAGCGTTCGCCTGGCTCGAAACACATAACTACACCCGCGTGTGTATACTCAGTGATTCAATGAGTATGATCCGGTGGGTTCAGGCAGGTTCGGTGCAAAGACAATGACTTGAATCATTACAGAAGTTCACTGTGCGTGAGTCACCTTTATTTTTGTTCCGATAAACGCAGGTGTCGATGGAAATGAAAAAGTTGATAGGTTGGCTGGATCCGCTATCACTACCGACGGTCAGCCTATGGATCATGCTGATATTATTAAGGGGTCACTACACGGCATTTTTCGCAATTTATGACAAAAATATCACTTTTTCAATGTGTTCGTTTTTGTAAAGTTCGGCATTTGTAGAATATATGACACACAAAATTTATGTCATTTGTAAGCAATTTAGCATTGAAAAGTTAATACTAACGACACCACCTCGTGCACTTTTTTTATAAAATATCTGCTCTAAGTCTGTAAATAAAAAAATAAAAAAATTTGGTGTAGTGACCCCTTAATGCCCTCAGAGAAATGGAAAAGATAGAGGACTTTGGTGGCAGTGAATCCACATCACTTGCTAGAATGGCTGACTTGGGAATCAAGGCCGGCATAGCAAAAAAAAAAAAAAAAACGAGACGCACACCAGACACACCAGAAGACTCGTTAATCAACATAGAACTGGTACTATTAGCCATCTGACGTTGGGGTTCATACTGAGGGGATGATCTGAGCACCTATGGACATGTGCGGAGTGCAATGATGATAACCCAACTAACTAACTAACTAACTAACTAACTAACTAACTAACTAACTAACTAACTAACTAACTAACTAACTAACTAACTAACTAACTAACTAATCCATAAAGGCTCACATACGCTATTTCATCTAATGTTAAAGCATTCGTTTGTAGACAGACAGAAAGAAGTAAGAACCCTGAGACGGTATATTACGGAGAATATTAGCTATTGTAACTTACTCCTAACAGCAATGAATCAAAACCGCTACTGGCACCAGTCAGGCGTGGAATGGCAGGGAGGCCTAAGTCCTGGCAGGATATTTCATAACCGTCACATGAACATTCCTGGAACAAAGCAGTGTGATCATTCAACATTACTGTTACATGAACATTCCTGGAACATAGCAGTGTGATCATTCAACATTACCGTTACATGAACATTCCTGGAACATAGCAGTGTGATCATTCAACATTAAAGTTACATGAACATTCCTGGAAGATAGCAGTGTGATCATTCAACACTACCGTTACATGAACATTCCTGGAACATAGCAGTGTGATCATTCAACATTACCGTCACATAAACATTCCTGGAACATAGCAGTGTGATCATTCAACATAACCGTCACATGAACATTCCTGGAACATAGCAGTGTGATCATTCAATATAACCGTCACATGAACATTCCTGGAACATAGCAGTGTGATCATTCAACATTACCGTTACATGAACATTCCTGGAACATAGCAGTGTGATCATTCAATATAACCGTCACATGAACATTCCTGGAACATAGCAGTGTGATCATTCAACATTACCGTTACATGAACATTCCTGGAACATAGCAGTGTGATCATTCAACATTACCGTCACATGAACATTCCTGGAACATAGCAGTGTGATCATTCAACATTACCGTCACATGAACATTCCTGGAACATAGCAGTGTGATCATTCAACATTACCGTCACATGAACATTCCTGGAACATAGCAGTGTGATCATTCAACATTACCGTCACATGAACATTCCTGGAACATAGCAGTGTGATCATTCAATATAACCGTCACATGAACATTCCTGGAACATAGCAGTGTGATCATTCAACATAACCGTCACATGAACATTCCTGGAACATAGCAGTGTGATCATTCAACATTACCGTCACATGAACATTCCTAGAACATAGCAGTGTGATCATTCAACATAACCATCATACAAAAATTTCTGGAATAAAGCAGTGTGATCAGTTAACTTGACCGTCATATAAAGATTCATGGAACATAGTAGTGTGATCATTCAACATAACCATCATACAAAGATTCCTGGAATAAATAAGTGTGATCAGTCAACATGACCGTCCAAAAAAAAAAGATTCCTGGAACATAGCAGTGTGATCAGTCAACATAACAGTCAAAAAACGATTCCTGGAACTTTGCAGAGTGATCATTCAACATAACCATTATATGAAGATTTCTGGAACAAAGCAGTGTGATCAGTCAACATGTCCGTTCTAAAACAACAGTATGGCCATTCAACAAAACTGGTACATGTACATTTGACAGTGAGATGAAACAACGTAACTGATATATGAACATTCGTAGAACGTAGCAGTATGGCTTTTAAACAAAACTGTCACATGAGAATTCATAGTATGTAAAATTAGAAGGAGAAGAACAACTAAGTAAATTTGTGTGTATTTTAAGATTTAATAAGTTAACACTAACTACAGTTAGGTTGAGATTACTGTAGAATAAGAATGTAATAAATCAACACAGCCGTCATAGTCCGTTAATATAGCAATGCAATAAATTAACATTCCAAACACTAAACACTGAAACCGGTACTTTGCTTGACACGAGGTCACTACGCGGTATTTAAAAAAAAAAATAATTAATGACAAAAACATCACTTTTTCAATGTGTTCATTTTTGTACAGTTCGACATTCGTAGAATAGATTACACACAAGATTGATGTCTTTTTTAAACAATTTAGCATTGAAAAGATAATGCCTATACTATAACATGGCATATTTTAAATCATTTTTACCGAACTTTAAGACCTTTTCGATTTCTATATACGAAAGCAAATACTAGAATTGCCAGCGAGCTACGAAACCAAGAAACTAGTCACCATAACCAAATATCAGTGGCTCTATTATTTGGCATCATTTGATTAGTCCCTTTTCCATTTGGACACAAAAAGATTAATACAATGAATAGAGGAATTCATGCAAGGAAACATAGTGAATCTTCGAATTTGAGGTAATTTTCCTACTTCTAATATTAAATTGACGATGTCGCTCTCCAGTTTCGCTTCTATTTCGCTTCAATTCGCTCGCCATTATATTGATGGGATGCTGATGATGTGATAGATGCTAGTCGGATGATTATTTCATGTTTATGGTCCAGTTCTACTTTTAATGCTGACATTAATGAGCCTACGGGTACTCAAGGTACTGCTAAATCTGCAGATTCGGAAAGCTATGGTAGAGCACAGCAGAAGCTTGATGTATACGACAGTAGGAATCTGACTGAGGTTTAAGAAAAAAAAAAAAACTATGAGTATGTCTCTTCATCCTACACATTCATTCATCAAAGTTTATTCAGTTCACTTGTTTTTGCCGTGGGCTGCAGAAATTGCGGAAGTAACAATATACAACTAGTTACGAAAAAGACAAATGGTCTGGCCTTCCTTATAGAAATTATTTGTCCAGATTGTGAGTCACAGTGGTCAAACTAGACATCTCTGCAAATTGAGAAAAATCATGAAATCAACTACAGGGTAGTCACTGGTTGTATAGACAATGACATTGGCTATGTTAATTAAGTTAAATTCTTGCCTGTCTATCATGAACATTAGAAATCAGATGCCTCAAACAACATATTATAAATTAGCAAACAGTGAAAGCCCTGCAGCCAAGATAGCAGCAGAATATGCGATGTGTCGAGCAGCCTTTGTAGTTACAGAAAGATCAGCAGCTGGAGTTCTCCAACCAGACAAAGCCACATGTGACACTGTGTGCCTCATCACTGTTTAATGACATGGCACATGGCAGAAATGAGGTCATTCGTCACCAATGGAGTCGAGTTTGTCATCGATGTTGATTGTGGTATCGTTCTAGATACTCAGGTCATCAGTATTTGACAACATGGGGCTGGAATATGGACTTACAAACAACTTGTATGCTACATGAATGCTGAAGAGAAAGTATTATGATTTAAGAAAACAAACATTAGGACTTTCAAAGTGGAAGAGGAAAAAGCACAACAAAAAGTCGACTCGAGCTAGAACACCAGCATGAAGCAACAGAAGTCAAAACTTATGTTGCTAGTGTATTTATTTGTTACATTTATGTGTCATCTGGATATGATGCAGAATAAACAAACTGGATAAGAGCACTTTCTTTCTGTATTAATTATATTTTATGTGACTCTCAAAGTTTAAAAGTCAGTGCTCTCACAATTCTACGTTTCTGTTTGCTGTGTATGGGAAATCCTTGAACCTCAGTTAATACAAACACTAGAAACAGGACATTTGTTGTGGATACTTCTTACACAATATTATAGGAGAAGTGTCTATTTAAAGGTACAGTTTATATTTTTTAAATTTGATTATTGTCTTATGGTGCTACATTTTTTTAACCTATTCAACATACCTATATTTAAATATTCTAAGAAAAATATTCAGAAACAAATTTAAAGTAAATAAACTAAACCTGACCCTTAATATAAGTTTAAAATGTAGATATCAATCATCTATTTCTCAATATCTATGTTTGTTTTTGAAATGTTAATAGTCTAAGAACAAATATTTTTTTTTTAATTATGTGGCGGCTCTTGCCACGGCAACCATGACTTTTGAAAGCTAAACGTCTACAAATATATTAACATACAACCCTATAAACGACCATTATAACATAATTGGTGAAACATTGTAAATGTAAAAAACAAAAGTTACGTGTAGTGACCTTAATTAATGAATATTTGGTTCAAATACAGGTCTGTACGTTTAGTTGGGAGCATTTTATCTGTTTATTTCAATTACTCCATCTTCTCTTATTTTCTTTTTAATTTCTCTCTTATCTCTTACTAGTTGCATGACGCAATCATTCTCTCTCTCTCTCTCTCTCCCTCTCTTTCTTTGTGTCTCTGTCTTTTTTCTTTTATCTCTGCCGCCTTTATTATCTTTTTCTCTCGCTGTTATCCCTCCTCCCCCCCCCCCCCATATATGCACCCTCTCTGATATTCTATATTTCGAGCGTCACTATTTTTAACTCTTTATGTCTCTCTCTCTCTCTCTCTCTCTCTCTCTCTCTCTCTCTCTCTCTCTCTCTCTTTTCCTTCTAATTACACCGATCTCTACATTTCTATGGTATTCTTTATCTTATTCTCTCTTCATCTATCTATTGCTTTCTCCCAGTGTCTCTCTCGTTTCTATTCGTAACTTTCAGTACACAAAGCATCGTTATTCTTATCTACTTACACCAATTGATTACCTGGTACGGACAGCCAGCAGCGAAGGAGCAAGTGAACGCACACACACGTATCCAAATAATTAGGTCATATTTTTGTCTGACCATGGTTTCCAGATGGTGTTTCAGCAACAACCTGCAGCAATTGGTCGGCCTATGTTGTAACGCGTCTCAAATCAGAATACAGTGGATGGTTTGTCCTGTCAATGTTATGTCATTATAACTTTTTAAGCGATAATCTTAAAATATAATAACTGATAACATTGAGTGGGCACGTTTAAGTATCTTCGTGAATGACCAGATGACTGAATTTAAAAAAGAATATAGATTAAGTAAAGCAATAACCATAATTCACATTCACATAATCTTCATCATCGCCACCACCACTATCATCATCATTATCATTTTCATCATTATCATCTTCATCATTATCATCATCATCATAATCTTTATCATCATCATTAACACAATCATCGTTTAGCAGGTCCTTTACAAAGCATGACTGATATCACAGTCAGCCTGAAAGAAACGCCGTGGGTCGTTGGTGCTCCCTCTGGTGATTTGTTTTCAAATTCTCGAAGTATTTCCCATATACTGTGTCCGTCTTTGTGCTGGTCGATACCAGCTACTTGTTCCGCTACACTGACCCATGATATCGACATGATCAACAATGAAGATATTTACGACCACACTAACGACCGCGACGACGAGCACGGCAACGACAAGGTCGATGATAATGACAATGATGGTCGTGGTGGTAAAATGTATTACCATTACAAAACATTACCGCTGTAGTCCTGCATTACCAACTCTACGAGAGAGAGAGAGAGAGAGAGAGAGAGAGAGAGAGAGAGAAAGAGAGAGAGAGAGAGAGAGAGAGAGAGAGAGAGAACGAACGAACGAACAAACAAACCAACTTTATTTTTAAAGGGTTAAGAATTGGGCACGCAGGCCCGTCTAACATTCTGCCCTTCGAGGTCTCCCTCCATTCTTACATCATTTCACTCACACATCAAGTAATATTAAAAGTTAGCAATAGCATCAAAATAATCAATACAAGCACTGGAATGTGCACATTTCTAACTACAGTAAAACGTAATAATTGTAACAAATCTAAGGAAAATGAGCGCTATTTTTCACATATGTTTTATCTTCTATGGGGGCATAAAATCTGTGCTCAGATAATATTCGAACAGTTTCCGATTGTATGTATTATGGACTAGTTGTACTTTTGATTTGCTGTGGTAGATAGTTCCACAATTGAGCTGCGGAATATGACAAACTTGTTTTATACAGGTCTATCTTAGGTTTAGGGATGTGTAATATGTTTAGACGCTTACTATGTCGTTCATTATATTTGAACAACGGCCATAAGTAACATGGAGCCTTTTGAGATAATATTTTGCAAGTATATTTCGCCTTATTGAAAAGTAGACGTTTACGAAGCGGTAGTAGTCTAAGATCTTTAAATGTTTCGTAGCTCAGTGTTCTATGATTGTTACTAATTAAGCGAATGGCGCGCTTTTGAGAGAGAGAGAGAGAGAGAGAGAGAGAGAGAGAGAGAGAGAGAGAGAGAGAGAGATGTTATGTATTACCTGTCTTTCACACACAACGGAAAAAACCCCAGCAAAGTGTTGCTGACACATTAGCTTATCTCGCTACACAGATACAGACTAGCAGACACAGACTTGCGACAAATCACAGTTGTTACGTCAAGACTGTGTTGTTGGGTGAACATATGTTCATATTTCTCATTTCTGATATTGGACCGAGTTTGCGGGACGATTGGTTTCATGATGTTTCTGAGAAATTTGTTGTTTTTGGGAATGTGAACTACCCAAGTGCGCACAATATCATGGCAGAAGGCAGAATGCCAGCGAGGCTAAAATCATATTTTCATAGACCAATCGTAACTCGATAGGAGATATCAACATGCCTTTAGTTCCCAGAATCGCATCTTTTTCCCGTGCTAAGTCTGTTTGGGAGTCAAGTTCATTATTAGTAAATACGACTCAAATATTGCAATTTAAAAAAAAAGTCTCTTCTGTCAACTACGGCCGGTAGACAACGCTAGACGGCCGGTTAGTCGGAGTTCTGTCCCTTGGCTACAGTGCAATTACGGAGTGGAAAAGGAGGGAACGAAACAATTGACACAATTACTGTGTGTTGGCGTTAGACAGAGTGCACTGCCCTGCTATAATCATACGGTTACGGTTTGGGTTAGGCTTTGGGTTAGGGTTAGAGTTAGGGTTTGGGTTAGAGTTTGGGTGTGGGTTAGGGTTAGGGTTTGGTTTAGGGTTAGAGTTAGGGTTAGAGTTGCGGTTAGTGTCGCCGCATCTCGTCTTCGCAGATACTTAACGTAGCAACCCAAACCTTAACCCCAACTCTAAACCCTACCCCTAACCCTAACCCACACCCTAACTCTAAACCTAAACCAAACCCTACCCCTAACCCAAACCCTAACCGTATGATGACAGTAAGGCACTGCACGCTGTCTATCGCCAACACACAGTAATTATGTCACGTGTGTCCGTCCCTCTAATCCACTCCGTAATACGTCGCAAGAAGCGGTAATTGAACGCGGTCGCTAACTTGAGTCGCAGAGCGGGTTCTGCCAGGCATTTCGACCTCACTTTGCTTTTTGATTCGTGCCTTCTCAAGTCCGTAATTGCACTGAAGCCAGGGGACAGAACTCCGACTAACAGGCCGTCAACTGTTGTCTACCGGCCGTAGTATACAGGAGAGCCAACATAAATTACATTGACCAGTCGGCTCTCTATAGGGGTGAGGGAAACAAAAATAAAGGTGACTCCACGCACAGTTGACTTCTGTAATGATTCAAGCCATTGTTTTGGCAACGAACCTGCCGGAACCCTCTAAATCATTGATGGTGGTAGTGATGATGATGATAAAAAATTGTGTGAATGCCAATTATGGTTATTCAAAAGCTTTACCTAATCTATATCCTCTTTCAAATTCAATCATCTGGTCATTCAATGACCACTCAATGTTGACAGTTATGATATTTCTAGATTATCGCTTACAAAGTTAATGTGACATAACATTTACAGGATAAACCAAACCTCTGTAATCTGATCTCAGACGTGTTACAACATAGACCGACCAACTGCTGCAGGTTGTTGCTGAAACACCACCTGGAAACCATGGTCAGACCAAAATATGACCTAATTATTTGGATACGTGTGTGTGCGTTCACTTGCTCCTTCGCTGGTGGCGGTCCGTACCAGGTAAACAGTTGGAGTAAGTAGGTAAGAATAACGATGCTTTGTGTACTGAAAGTTACGAATAGAAAAGAGAGATACACTGGGAGAAAGCAATAGATAGATGAAGAGAGAATAAGATAAAGAATACCATAGAAATGGAGAGATCGATGTAATTAGAAGGAAAGAGAGAGACTCAGAAGGAGTTAAAAATAGTGACGATGGAAATATAGAATATCAGAGAGGGTGTATATATTGGGGGAGGGGTGGGGAGAATAGGGATAACAGCGAGAAAATAAGATAATACAGGCGGGAGAGAGAAAAGAAAAAAGACTGAGACACAAGGAAAGAGAGGGAGCGAGAGAGAGAGAGAGAGAGAGCATGATTGAGTCATGCAACTAGTAAGAGATGAGAGAGAAATTAAAAAGAAAATGAGAGAAGATGGTGTAATTTAAATGCTCCCAACTCAATGTACAGACATGTAATTGAACCGTAGAGACCATTGAAAAATGCGGTAAAATATTCCTTAATTAAGGGCTCACTACAGTAACATTTTTTTTTTCAATTTACAATGTTTGACCAATTATGTTTTAATGGTCGTTTATAGGGTTGTATGTTAATATATGTGTACACTTTGAGCTTTCAAAAATCATGGCTGCCGTGGCAAGAGCCGCCATCCTAATTTTTTTTTTTTTTTTAAACTAGCTTTCAGACTAAAAATTTTAAAAACAAACATAGATATTGAGAAATAGATGATTGATTCCTAAACTTTAAACTTATGTTAAGGGTCATGTTTAGTTCCTTTACTTTAAAGTTGTTTCTGAATATTTTTCTTAGAATATTAAAATATAGGTATGTTGAAAAGGTTAAAAAAAATGGAACCATCTTAGTTAGTTAGTTAGTTAGTTGGGTTATCCTCATTGCACTCCGGACATGTCCATAGGTGCTCAGATCCTCCCCTCAGTATGAACCCCAACGTCCGATGGCTAATAGTACCAGTTCTATGTTGATTAACAAGTCTTCTGGCGTGTCTGGTGTGCGTCTCGTTTTTTGCTGTGCCGATCCTAATTCCCAAGTCTGCCATTCTGGCGAGTGATGTGGATTCACTGCCACCAAAGTCCTCTATCCTTCCCATTTCTCTGAGGGCATTGATAATATCAGCATGATCCATAAGCTGGCCGTCGGTAGTGATAGCGGTTCCAGCCAACCTGTCAGCTCTTTCATTTCCATCGACGCCTGCGTGTCCCGGAACAAAAATAAAGGTGACTACGCACAGTGGACCTCTGTAATGATTCAAGCCATTGTCTTCGCACTGAACCTGCCTGAACCCTCCGGATCATACTCATTGAATCACTGAGTATACATACACGGGTGTATTTTTGTGTTTGAAGCCAGGCAAACGCTTGCGTCACTGCCATCACCTCCATCGTCAAGCTGCTGGTTGTCATGGAGAAGGTGCCGTTGGCTTCTTTGACTGTTCTGTCCGTTGAGCGTGCTGTGAATGCCCATGCGCTTCTTTTTTGGTGTATAACGGATCCGTCTGTATAGATTATTGCATCTGCTTCATCTGAATTTTCACCGATGAGAGCGTTGACCTCTGCATTAACAGCAACAGGATTCTCTTCTCTACATCGCCTGTTTAGTGTAACAATACAGGAAAATGTACAAATAAACGCCTGAGGCACAGGTATCCATTCTGCACCAGGTATGATGTCGGTTAGGCTGCATATTTGCCTAATAACATCTTCTGCCCGACCTAGCCACGATTTCCCCCTCTTCAGTCTGTCGCCCTTTTCACTAAAAAGCGCTTGATGCAGTGGGTGTTTCCTATCAGCACATATTTTGAGATATGTCCGAGCCCTCCACATCCTGATTCTTTGGTTCATTGTTGGAAAGTCAAGTAGATACCTCATTGCTCCACAGGATGTGTCTCTTGTACATCCCAAAATAATGCGCATGGCTTCATTTTGCACCTTTTCGAGTCGTTCAATCTGGGTAGCACTGACAGTGAGGATGGCCAAAGCGTATTCAATGGGGGAAAGGGCCAGACCGTAGAATAGAAGTATTAGTAGTCTTTGCTCGATATTGGAAGCAGCCATAATCCTCATTGCAGATAGACCTTTGCGTGCTTTTGTTATCACATGGTCAACGTGTTCCCTGAATGACAAGCTGCGATCGAACCTCACCCCGAGAAACGTCATAGCGTTGGTTCTGATCAATACATTATCACGCATTTTCACTTCTGGTAAGTGCGACTTAACAATGTGATTGTTCAAAGAGAACCATGACACTGATGCCTTCGAAGGATTGACATAGGCATTGGAACTATCACACCAGGCGGCAATTCGATCGAGTTCTTTGTGCATAGTGCTGGCGATCTCCTGTCTATACGATAACACGAAGAATGACGTCAAGAACCGTCACTAACTAGACGCAGACAATAAAGCAAGAGAGATCGCAAAAGTCTTATACTATTAAAGTTCCCCACTAACTCCAGGCCTCTTTTACGACATCCGATGCTGAATTCAGCATTCAACACACCATCCTCGATGTTTTAGGATAATACTCTGAATGCGCAACCCTCCAACCTCCCGCGAATAAAAGATACGAATTATTTATGTACATTCGGGGGAAACTTAGAAAAGTATCCTCTTGCTATTGTGAAGATTCGTTGTCCCTATTTTACAGGCGTTGCTGAGGTCTGTGTGGTGATTCGTAGCTCGCCGGATTTCATTCTGGGTACAGTTCCTGGTGTGAGGTCCTGCACACAGGAGGAAATTGAATGCTGGAACCGTGAGAACGATGTCGTTGCATGGGAGGCCAAGCCGCTCCGTGATATTTAATTTTCCAGATCATGTGGAATTGATGCTTCGTACATACGTTCAGGTCAGCGTGGTCATTACAATCAAGCATGTTATCATCAAGCGTTATCAAGTTGCTGTCATTAGAGGTTGGAAACTAGGCTTAGCTGTATTCTACTTGATGCCGCCGTTGGCGGGGAGCTTAGGCTCTGTACTCTGGCTTAGAGTTAAAAGGAGTTCTTCTACTTGATGCCGCAGTTGGCGGGGAGCTTAGGCTCTGTACTCTGGCTTGGAGATAAGACGATAATCAAATTTAAAAAAAAATACTTGAAAACTGTACCTTTAAATAGACCTTCCCCTATAATATTGTGTAACAAGTATCCACGCGAAATGTCCTGTTTTTAGTGTTTGTATTAACTGACGTCAAGGATTTCCCACACACAGCAAACAGAAAAGTAGAATTGTGAGAACACTGACTTTTAAACTTTGAGAGTCACATAAAATGTAATTAATACATAAAGAAAGTGTTCTTATCAAGTCTGTTTATTCTGCATCATATCCACAGAAAATGACACATAAATTTAACAATTAAATGCACCAGCAACATAGGTTTTGCCTTCTGTTGCTTCATACTGATGTTCTAGCTCGAGTCGACTTTTTGTTCAGCTTTTTCCTTTTCCTGTAGCATACAGGTTGTTTGTTAGTTCATATTCCAGTCCCATTTTGTCAAATACTGATGACCTGAGGATCCAGAACGAGACTACTATCAACGTCGATGACAACCTAGACTCCATTGGTGACGAATGGCATCGTTTCTGCCATGTTATATGGTAACCTGGTAATCTTAGTTTCAGCTTCAAAGCGAACGTGTGGCCCCGCTCCTGTGCCAACGAAAAACACATAAAATGTTTATCACAGTTCAAATGAAATCCGCAGCTCACAGTCTTACGCCATGCACTAAACTCAGAAGCTGGGCAACAAAACCACATCCTTCCAGTCTACAAAGGGAGCAAACATTCAACGACCACAGTCTGGCAAAATAAAATGAAAATTGCCACGGCTACAAAAAGTGGCCGTGCTTAGCATCCATTTTGACCTAAAGCATTATTTAAGGGTTAATAAACGGTCACCCCAGCAGTACCCTCACTATTAGCTGGGGAAGAGGCTTATTACATAACATCCACCAGCAAGCGTCGCCCCTATAACGACCTGACTGAATTCGTTAACGACTGTTCACCCAACAGCCATGCAGCTCTTTGGCACGAAGGAGACACCGTGAACTTTGGTTCGGACTGCCTACTCTCTACAAGATGTTATGTTATTTCATGTTATCACAATCTGCCATGTGCCATCCTTTGAAACAGTGATGATGAGGCACCCAATGTCACTTGTGGCTTTGTCTGGTTGGAGAACTGCAGCTGCTGATCTTTCTGCAAATACAAAAGCTGCTCGGCACATTGCTTCCTCTACTGCTATCTTGGCTGCAGGGCTCTCACTGTTTGCTAATTTATAATATTTTGTTTGAGGCATCAAATTTGTAATGTTTACGATAGACAGCCAAGAATTTAACTTAACATAGCCAATGTCATTGTCTATACAACCAGTGACTACCCTGTAGTTGATTTCATGCTTTTTGTCAATTTGCAGAGATGTCCAGTCTGACCACTGCGACTCACAATCTGGACAGATAATTTCTTTAAGGAAGGCCAGACCATTTGTCTTTTTCGTAACTAGTTGTATATTGTTACATCCGCAATTTTTGCAGCCCACTGCAAAAATACAAGTGAAATGCAAAAAACTGTGATGAATGAATGTGAAGGATGAAGAGACATACTCATAGTTACTTTCTTTTTTCCTGAGTCAGATTCTTGCTGTTTTATACATCAAGCTTCTGCTGTGCTCTACAACTCAGACTCCATTGTGTGACGAAAATGTATCTCAAATTCGAAGATTCACTAAGTTTCCTTGCATGTATTCCTCTAGGCTTTTATTTTTTATTTTGTGTGTGTGTCCAAAGTGAAATCCGTTTCGTGTAATAATAACATCGTGTATACTAATTATAGATTTAAACACGTCTGATTGCGTTAGAAATCAAACAACATTGGGACATTCTAAGTTATGTGCTGGTGTAGTAAAGCCGTCGTCAAGGAAATGTCTAATATGGACTTATCAAATGCTGGCAAATAATAAAGCCACTGATATCCCGTTATGCTGACTAGTTGTTTCGTAGCTCGCCGGCAATTCTAATATTTGCTTTCGTATATAGAAATCGAAAAGGTCTTCGAATGGCTGTAAAAATGATTTAAAATATGCCCTGTTAAAGAATTTGGTAACAGCTGTTGTTGTGTTTAAAACATTGCTATTTCTTGGTACAAAATATATTTTATCTTTAAAAGAATTCATGGACTGGTGCCTTAGGTTTTAACTTTTCAATGCTAAACTGTCATTAAATGACACGAATCCTGTGTCTAATCTATTCTACGAATGTCAAACTATACAAAAATGAACACATTGAAAAAGAGATGTTTTTGTCATTAAAAAAAAAAATGTGTTTGGTGTTTGGAATGTTAATGTACTACATTGCTAAATTAATGGACTGACTGTTGTGTTGATTTATTGCATTTTTTTCTACAGTAATCTCAACCTAACTGTAGGTAGTGTTAACCTATTAAATCTTAAAATACACACACATTTACTTAGCTCGTTCTTCTGGCTATAATTTTACATACTATGAATGTTCATGTGACAAATTTGTAAAAAAAAAAAAAGGCCATACTGCTACGTTTTACGAATGTCATATACCAGTTACGTTGACTGATCTCAATGTCAAATAACAGTAATGTACATGCACCAGTTTTGTTAAATGGCCACACTGCTATGTTTTAGAACGGTTATGTTACTGATCAAACTGCTATGTTCCAGGAATCTTCAATTAACGGTTATGTTGAATGATCACACTGCTATGTTTCTAGGGATCTTTATATTACGGTTATGTTGACCGATCACACTGCTTTGTTCCAGGGATCTTTATATGACGGTTATGTTGACCGATCACACTGCTTTGTTCCAGGGATCTTTAAATGACGGTTATGTTGACTGATCACACTGCTTTGTTCCAGGTATCTTTAAATGACGGTTATGTTGACTGATCACACAGCTTTGTTCGATGAATCTATATATAATGTTATTGTGACTGATTACACTGCTTTGTTCCAGGGATCTTTAAATGACGGTTATGTTGACTGATCACATTGCTTTGTTCGATGAATCTATATATAATGTTATTGTGACTGATTACACTGCTTTGTTCCAGGGATCTTTATCTCACGGTTATGTTGACTGATCACACTGCTTTGTTCCAGGGATCTTAATATGGCGGTTATTTTGACTGATTACACTGCTTTGTTCCAGGGATCTTTATATGACGGTTATGATTGATCACACTGCTTCGTTCCAGGAATCTTTGTATGACGGTTATGTTGACTGGTCACACTGCCATGTTCCAGGAATCTCTATAAGACGGTTATGTTGACTGATCACACTGCTTTGTTCCAGGAATCTTGATAAGACGGTTATGTTGAATAATCACACTGCTATGTTGTGTATTCTGTGTTGTCAGTTTATGAATAAATTAATCTTGTCTAACCAACACCCCCCCCCACTCCCCTTTTTCCAATCACACTCTAAAAAAGAGTGATATCAGGTGCCTAACATGCTTAGTGGTGTCTGTTGGAAACCTTTAGCATTATAGCTGTATTGTTTTCATATACTGAATTTTTTTGTAGCCTACACTAGGATACTGGCACTCTATGCTGGAAATGTTCTACATTATGGCTTATTTAATTTGAGGTTCACTGACCTAGTATGTTTGTGTGTGTGTGTGTGTGTGGTGTGGGGGGGGGGGGGGGAGGGTGATCTAACGCCAAAGACTTTTTCACGACCTATCCGCATCCGCATCCGACAAATGATGCCTAACTCACGTTTCTAAAGCCCCTGTCGGCGCTCTAAGAGTGGTATGGCAACTTCTCACCCGTGTTTAACAAGGTACGTGATATATTATGATGAAGTAATAGTCAGTCCATACAACTCTATGTGTCCTGATAGTTCCTACTCCTTGCATGTGTTTTCTATCTTCTCTTTCTGGGTATACAGGAGTAGGCCGGGCAATCGTCACTTCACATATTTCAGTTTAATTCTTCATCGGAAAGAAGTGATTTTTTTTTTAGCGTTCACCGACTGTAAACTCTGACCCAAAGTTATAATTGTTCGTCTACTTCTGTATTTTTCAGTCTGGTTCCAAAGCTTTGGTTTTGCATTCACATCCGTTTTCTGGATCTCGTTTATTAATGCTGACTGTTGGTTTATCGTCTCTCCGGCCAGTCTGACTTCAGACGAAACATACCTATTTAATCGATTCTTGCTGCACGCTTGTTAGCGGACAGTGGCTCTATTTTTGTTGTTTCTCACCATTCTGTCATGAAACCATTAAGTAGGGAAGGGTAGTTTTTAAAAATCAAGAGGTTCCAACATAAGACCCATGGCAGGCATGGAAGTGTTTTGCTATTGCTCATTGTTTATTTAAAGATCCTTATCGCACTTCGGACATGACCATAAGTGCTCCGATCTCCTTCTGAGTATGTTCTCAAGTGTTTTTTGGCTAACAACTCTCATTGTGGTTGATGTAAGGATGCCTTGCTCATGGTTTATATGTCTCTCTGCTCCAAATGGTATACTTATTTTATGTAGTCTATTCATTGACAAATCATGTTCCACAAAACTGAAAGCCTCACAGCATTTAGTATCTAGTATGGCATTGATGATGTCTTTCATGTCCATTGATGGCCCATTCCTGATGGTTTCACTGCCAGCCAGAGCGTCTGCTCTCTCATTGCCTTTCACACCAGCATAACCTGGGACAAAATTGATCATATTCCTAAAACAAAACTTAACACAACTTTTAATTTTCCCTTACAGAGTAATCACATCACAACAATACCAGCCGGAAGTCTACCATCTAGTCTGGTGTCGTTATCCTTGTTAGACAACCCCATAGCAACAATCGATGACAACACTTTTAACGGATCCGCCACAACTTTACGCTCCCTCTCAATTTCAAGAGCCAACTTTTCACGAATCCCGGATGCATTTGGTCATTTAAAAAACTTGAAATATTTCGATTTTTACGACACAAACATTGTGGATTGGAATGATGACGTTATGAAGAAACTTGGTCAAACAA
The DNA here is from genome assembly GCA_905116865.2 of Candidula unifasciata. Lineage (NCBI taxonomy): Eukaryota > Metazoa > Mollusca > Gastropoda > Stylommatophora > Geomitridae > Candidula > Candidula unifasciata. Next base: position 91,543 of record CAJHNH020000057.1, on the reverse strand, counting down.
TGATAAATCTTGATCTGGAAAATGTTGGCTTGAAGATGTGGCCCCACTGGTTGACCAACTATTCCAAATTGAATGATTTAACTGTGGACTTCCATCAAATTTCCTCACTTCCAGACGATGCGCTAAACAAAATGATCTTTAACTTGTCAGGTCTGTCTATTAGTAGGTATAGCAATGAGTAGTTTTGTTTCGTTTTTTTTGCTATACATTTTCGTCGGTATCTATAGACGCGACTGCGACCCGATAATGCAAAACGAATTGTCCGTTATTAAGAATTTATTTTTCTGTTCTCTTTACGTGAAAGATAAAATCGGAACAGTTATTAGGAGTTATTGGAGAGATGCCAGGCTTTGACCTGAGATGGTTTTGACGCGTATAAAATAAATCGATTTTTTTTTGACAGCGTGCAGTGAATAAACGGTAAGTAATTTCATAGATATCTTTTTAATAAGCCAGATTACCGCAATGAGTATTGTATCTTTGAATTCTGCGTTAATTTTTATATAAGTGTGGGAAATTTCGAAAAGATTGGCAATACAGCACATGTTTAAAAAAATTGTTTAGTGGCATCACTGTTTTCGCTTTAAATCCAATAACGGTAAGTAATTTCGTAAATATCTTCTTAATTAGCCAGAATACCGCAATGTGTGGTGTATTTTTAAATTCTGCGTTAATTTTTATATAAGTGTAGGAAATTTCACAAAGATTGGCAATACAGCACATGTTTAAAAAAATTGTTTAATGGCATCACTGTTTTCGCTTCAAATCCAATATATTTGCACTAGGAGACCGTTTTTGCCGCTTTATAATTAACTTGAAATAATTATTAAATTACCTAACGTTATTTTAATCATTTTTTCTTTAAAATCCACAACCATTGTAGCATTTGTTCATGCATCTGTCAATATTTAGAGCCCTTTGTATTCTCTGTTGGAGATATTTTTGCTTGATCACCCCCACATCCCAATAATTAATTTAGGCCATCATTGGTAAGATGATTCTTTGGTAATTAACTTAGGATGCTTAGGAAATTGACAATGTTATGTGAGTTACTTTTTAAACATCCACAAACATTGTACCATTTTTGCATGTGTTTGTCATTTTTTAGAGTTTACAGTATTTTATGTTGGAGATATTTTTACCTACGCATATCTTGATCACGAATTTCACAAATTCTGGCACTAAATGATTTAGATTGTGCGTCCAAAATTCATTTAGAGAGGTTTTTAACTGATAATGCAAATTTATCTAATGTAATACTGCGACATGTTTGGCATCAAGAGGGCCAGGACTGTGTTTACTTTGAGATGGTTAGGAATGTGGAAACCACACAAACAAAAGATAAATGTAAGAAAGTTATTGATTTGTGATACTGGAGAGAACATGATGAGCCATCAAGTGACTTTTGTAGTATGAATGTTAAACAGTTTTTAGTCGACTTCGCACTGGGGGATTTATCATTTTTGTAAAATTGTATGTACTTGTGGTCAGTGTTTCCATCGTCCATTAGTATGTCTTACATGAATAAAAAGATTATTATTATTGGTTTTGATTTATAATAAAAGAGCTGTTGAGCTCACACTGTCTCACGGGCTGGTATTATATGGAAAAGGCATTTCAAAAGTGAGCTTAGTTGCTTTACTGGCAGGTTTAACAAATACTGAAGGTACACTTAATTTTTATATATGGTGTCATTTGTTTTGTGCTGCAACACATCAAATGGTTTTGAGTGTTTATCAATGTATCAGTGAGTTAGCTAATTGTATATTGTATTGGTAACTTTATTTTATATTCATTTTTAGTGTGTGACTTTTTCCTGACTGTTATTCTCTGGGTCACTGCCTCTTTTCATTTTTTTACCTGTCTCTGTCTTTCGACTTGTTGCTATCCCCACTGTATGTCTTCTCCTGTGGTATTCCCTGGCTCTGCTGTCTCATGCATTCAATTTGCTCCGATCCCGATAATTTTAAACTGTCTCTGTGTGATTTTCTATTCACTAAATACAGTCCTCTGTGTGTCGACTGGTCATGATGCATACCAGTATAAATGTTTTGCTCTTGGATGCTGGGCAAACATGGATACTACAATAATTTTTTTATTTTTTTTTTTATTACACAATAGCAGTTGTTTTCCGGAGAAGCTGTGGTGAATGTATACTCACATGAAATCCCAATGTATATCAATCATCCATGCTGTCTCTGTTATTAGTGTATGCCTAGACTGTTGTCTTTTGTACTCCTACACAACACGAGAGAAGCAGTGATATGTATATGAAAACAACACTGTATAACAATGATCCTTGTTGTACTATTCCACCTGCCAGATGGATGTTTCCGTAGTGGCTTTATAGATATAGCAGCAGCATGTGTGAAGCTGTGGTGAATGTATAATCACATCAAAATCCCACGGTATATCAATCATCCATGCTGTCTCAGTCTGTCTGTCTACATTTCATATGTATCTATCTCAATCTCCCTTTTTTTCAAATGTAAGAACATTAGTGCTATTTATTGTTATCCCTCATGTATGCACGTTATCATTCATTTCTCACTGTGGCATCATTACTAGTTGATACTTTTAGGTGCTTCGTGTAGTAAAGACATTCACATTCATACGCTTTCTATGTTAATTTTGTCAAAAACATATTGCCAAACTGTGTCTTTTTTCTTCTGCCTTCTATGCCCTAATGGGGCATTAGTCCTCAATCAACTCACGCTGTCATTATAGTCATTGCTATTACATTTGCTCTTAGTGTCTTCCCTATCTTGTTAACTTCACTTTCTAGCTCCCTTCTGCATGTGTTTTTATGGTCTTTGTATATTTTTATGCCCCTGTTGGTTCCAGTACAAAACTCATTGGCAGACAACTGTAAATGTATAAGGCTTTTGCTGAAAGAAAGTCAACTGATGGCCATTTTCATAAGGTAATTAGGTAACGTCGACTGATATTGGTATATTTTTATGATCTTTGTGTTCACCTTGTCAGGACGAATAATTTGATATGCATGTCGCCAGGCTCGCTGGCGGATAAACTTACAGGTATAATGTTTGGCTTGAAAAAAGTGAGCTGGTGGCCATTTTCATATGTTAATTAGGTCACGTCGACTGACCTTGGTATATTTTTATGATCTTTGTGTTCACCTTGTCAGGACGCACAATTTGATATGCATGTCGTCAGGCTCTATGGCGGATAACTATATAGGTATAATGTTTTGCTTGAAAATAGTGAGCTGGCCGCCATTTTCATATGTTAATTAGGTGCATAATGTATTATATGTTTTTAAAACGTGCATAGACAGTTAGGTCTAACTGTCCCGCTTCCTGCAATATTTGGTTGCTAAGGGATTCGTTCAGAAACAAAAATGTTTTGGCCGTAAAATCAAACATTGAGTCATTTCTTCTCAATGGGTCGCAGCCGGAAACCATGTTTTATCGATTTTTCACTACAATTTTTCTGTCGTGGTGTCCGCCACTAAAATGTTAATATCTCCGCTTAAAATCGACTTACAGGCTTAAATGAGGTACCATTGGATTTGTAATTTTAATTTTTAACTAGCTGTTATAATTTCGTAAGTTTAAAACCAAAAAATTAAACTTCACTACCATCCCTACTATTAGCAACGCAAGTCTGACATCAGTGCCGAAAGCGATTTCAAAACTTGTAAATTTAGAATCTCTACACCTATACGCAAATATAATATCCAACCTTACATGGCTTCCTCAGCCAAAAAAGCTGACCACTTTGTCGTTAAACAACAACCTTATATCGGATGCTAAACATCTCACTCAGCGATATGCTACGTCCCTTTAATGAAACTTTAGCATCGTTGAAAATTAACAGAAATATGTTGACAGCCATTCCAGATTTCTCCTTTCTGAATCACGTTTCAAGCCTGGATTTCTCCTTCAACAGGATTTCCGATCCAGCATCGGGAGCACTGTCTAATGAACTTTACGATTTTGACTTGAGCAATAATTTTCGGCCATCGATTCCTACTGTATGGAGGAGTCTTGTGTCTTGGACTTCCGTGTATCTTTCACATAATTTAATCAGCCACATTGAACAAGCTAATTTTCATGAATTTCTAATGGAAATCGATCTATCGTTCAATATGCTCACTGAATTAACAGATTCCGAGTTTTCCAGCTCATACAAAGCTGTTTGCCTTAAATTTAAAAAATAATCCGATTACCACAATTTCCAAGCATGCATTTGACGGCCTTGATTCGTTGAACACCTTGAACCTCCAGCACACAAGATTGACACGTATGCCGCTGGCCTTAACCTCTGTACTGACATTGTACACTTTAGACATGAGTGATTCTTCTGATTTAGTTTGCATTTGTGTGGAGAAAAGCCTGGAGACCTGGATCATGACGGTCAAACAAGTTAACTGACAATGTGGCGAAACAGACATCAATGAATTCGTCACAACTTTAATTCCTATGTGTCCACTATAGGAACTTCTCACCAACTTGCCCGCATGGCGAGAGTTCCTTCCCCTGCCATTCATGTCGCGGCGGGTTGCACGACCTGTCCTAAGTTGTGGGGGTGATATGAAATGCATTCTTTCAGTGTTCTCGCACCGTACATAATGTTTAAGGGAGGTTGTTTTGTACTGAGTCTCTTTGAGGCGCCATATGCACATGGATACAAGTAATACGTAATGCTGGGGAAAGCGCCTAAGGCGCGACAGTTCGTGAGTATCGAAACTGAGATGTTTTTATATTTTAGAATACCTCGGTGTCGCCCCCCCCCCGCCCCACCTAGGCTCCCCCGCCCCCTCCCCGTCAGAAAAAACCCACTGACAAGGATCGTGGAAATACAAAAATCATCGCAGTTTAAATGCTCACAAACAGTCGGACAAGAAGCACAGCGTGGGAGAAAATCATACAAGTAAGCCATGATAGCATTAGAAAAGAGATCACAACTGAAACGTTGATAATAAGGAATGCTTTACACCCCCAAAGCATAACACAGAGCGTGCAACCCAACGTGGCATGAATGGGTGGGGAAGTAACTCTAGCCGTTCGTGCAGGTTCGTGATAAGTACCCCACCATGCTCAGGTTTCGTTGTGTTCGTGTAGATGAGAATGACAAACAGATCAGGTTTAGTTGTGTTTGTGAAGACGTGAATGACCAACAGATCAGGATTAGTTGTGTTCGTGTAGATGTGCATGACCAACAGATCAGGTTTGGTTGTGTTTGTGTAGATGTGAATGACCAACAGATCAGGTTTGGTTGTGTTTGTGTAGATGTGAATGACCAACAGATCAGGTTTAGTTGTGTTTGTGTAGATGTGAATGACCAACAGATCAGGTTTAGTTGTGTTTGTGTAGATGTAAATGACCAACAGATCAGGTTTAGTTGTGTTCGTGTAGATGTGAATGACCAACTGATCAGGTTTGGTTGTGTTCGTGTAAATGTGAATGACCAACAGATCAGGTTTGGTTGTGTTTGTGTAGATGTGAATGACCAACAGATCCGGACTACGCCAAATACTTAGAGATAGGATAATGTTGAACGTTTTATCAGACTACGACTGGCATATTAAGTATTCAACATTTCACTGACCGCTGAAGGTGGGGACACATCGTTTATGCTATTGCACTAACTTCTGTGGTAATATTTATAACTCGTGTTTTATGTAGACATATATAATCAGTACATTTTCGTACAGCAAGTTTCATCTGGCTTTACAAATTCCTTATACAGTCAGACACAGAGGTTCTAACTAGTGTGAACATGAACAGAGGGTTAATTTGAAACAGGCATTTCGGTTACATTAAAACACATAATAGTTATCTAATAAAGAGATGGGCGACCGGTAGTCACATCTGTGACAGCGAAACTTCACTGTAGAGGCGCATCTTGTCACACCTGCACTAGATCCGTCACCTCGTTACACTTGCAGTAGAGGCGTCACCTTGTTAAGCTTGCATTAGAGGCCTCACCCTGTTACACTTGTATTAGAGGTGTCACTTATTACACTTGCATTAGAGGCCTCAGCTTATTTTACTTGCATTAGAGGCCTCACCTTGTTACACTTGCATTAGAGGCCTCACCTTATTACACTTGCATTAGAGGCCTCACCTTGTTACACTTGCATTAGAGGCCTCACCTTATTACACTTGCATTAGAGGCCTCACCTTGTTACACTTGCATTAGAGGCCTCACCTTTTTACACTTACATTATATGGCCTCACCTTGTTACACTTACATTAGAGGCCTCACCCTATTACACTTGCATTGGAGGCCTCACATTGTTACACTTGCATTAGAGGCTCACTTTGTTACACTTATATTAGAGGCCTCACCTGGTTACACTTACATTAGAGGCCTAACCTTGTTACTCTTATATTAGAGGCGTCACCTGGCTACACTTTCATTAGACGCCTCACCTGGTCACACTTGCATTGCCCTTAAAATAAGTTCATTATGAACGTACTCCGTGCCGATTAGACTAGACTTTCGTGTTTCCCATCTCACAAGATCAGTACCATCGGACTTCAGGTCAGTGTTCTTTTTAAGCCCTACAACCAAACTATCCATATATTTATATCATCGTATCAATATGAGAGTTACGATTCCATTATAGCTCACAACTGAAAAAAGCGTGTCTGTGAAATGCCAACTGATTTATATTAATAAAAATCTTAATTTTCCGGTGTCGTTAGCTCTAAACTCGGAAACTACTGAACCGATTGCCTTCAAATTTGCACACAACGTTGACTCTGACTCAAAGCGTTATTTTTTGTCATGAAATCGCACACATCACGAACGACGTAGCTCCAGCAACGGTCAAAACAATATTTGTTTCGTTGCCCGCCTGGATAAATTTTTAATCAATATGCTTGCTTTTACTGTGTAACACCGAACTTCCCATTGTTACTATATACTGTAATTTCTACCAAATGCTTGTGTGTTTAGTAACGTAGTTAGTTGTAATTATTTCTCATTTTACTCGCCTGATAGGGGTTCAATTTCTCGCTGAGTAATATATATATTTTTTTTGGGGGGGGGCGGGGAGGGGTGGCTTACTGGGTGGCTGCCACGTTTTGTTGCGGTTTATAGCTAGGCTGCAATATATACGCTTTTTTTTCGTTCGATTTTAGGATTTACAGCTAGCCTGCGATGGCGGCGACTTGATGCTCAATGTTCATGTCACGGGTAATATTCATTCGTCCTTGAGAGGGCGGTTGGCACCTTGTGTTGGGGTTTACAGCTAGGTTGTGATATCTGACCTAAAGTGTCAGCTGGGTGCTAATTTTTCTTTCTTTTTTTTTTCTCTCGAGGGCCGTTGTGTTGTGGTTTACAGTTACGCTGCGACATCTGCGCCTTACGTCCAAAGACATCCGATTTCAGTACAGTCTAAATTAGCCTCCCCCCGACGCTTCACTCGATCAAAAACTATTCGTTGATGACAGAAACTGTTAACTAAGAAGGCTTACGGTCCAGTTTGGTTTGGGTCGACATGGATGCCAAGGTTAGTTAAACATCGTCCCTTCGGAGAGGGAGATATGACGAGTGCGGGTTTTTATTTCTGCTATTTGTCAGTATAGTGGTTTTTTTTTTTAAATACGGAATTTTCTGTCGTGGACATGCTTAAACTAAACAGTCCGTGGTGACAGCATGCGGCGCCAACTACTCTGGCTTCAACGACCTGTGCAGACAGTAGTGACCGTTTTGTGTTGTTGTTGTGAATGTGGTGGTGGTAGTGGTAGCAGTAGTACTGGTATTCGATGGGTGATGTGGTAGCTGTTACACTGGCTACATTTACTTCTCAGTACAGATTAATGCTACCCATTTTTGTCTGGGTGGACACGGATGCCAGGCTGAATTTAACAACAATATTTCGTCAGGCGATGACTTTCCCATACTTCGCAGAGAATGATATGATTATCATGGGGAGGGGGGGGAGGGGTGTTGACGGGGGTTGATGCCAGACACTGTTAACTGAGAGAGCTTAAAACATGTTTTTACAGCTCTCAGTTCTTAACTATTTCCATTTTAACAGTGTCGCCACATAATAATGTTTCAATCATTCGGAGAGGGAGATATAATTGGGCAGATGCTTGAGTCCTTGGTAGCGTAGTTGTATATTTTGCATGTTAAGCGGGTGACCGGCGATCAATGCCCCGCTGGGTGATTAAATATTGTTTTGGGGCCCCTAACTAGGCGGCTGGCACGTTGTGTTGGGGTTTACAGCTAGGCTGCGATATCTACGTCTTTTTTTTCGCTCGGTTTGGGGGTTTACAGCTAGCCTGCAATAGCGCTGACGTGATGTTGGTCAGGTCACGGGTAATCTTCGTTGTTGTTTACAGCTACCCTACGATATCGGACCAAAACTCTTCAGTCTTAGGTGGTATATATATATATGTAATATATATTTCTATTTTAATAATGTCGCCAAGCGATGATTTTTTATTCCTTCGGAATGGGAAATATTATTGGGGGGGGGGGGGGGAGTTATGCCAGACACTGTTAGCTAAGAGAGCTCAAAACATTATTTTCAAGTTCTCATTTCTTACCTATTTCTATTTTAATACTTTCGCCGGGGATGATTTTTCAATCCTTCGGAGAGGAAGATATGACTGGGTGGAGGGGAGAGGAAAGGGGGTTGATGGTTATGACAGACACTGTTAGTTAGCAGCTACTTTCTTTCTTCTTTCTTTTCCATTTCACCATTCAGGGCCACAGCAACGCGTGGCAGGGCACAGCTAGTATTATATAAATACGACACTATCGATTATCATAGTGTGACGTGTTTAACTATATCATACTTTTACCAGAAACACGGATCAAGTCAGTATTCTAGTTTAAACCTAGTTAAATCCCATCATAGTTTCTTTGTAATGTACCTAAATCTGGAGTTTTCACAATACAGTAATTGTCCACCACCAGTTGTGTTTGTATGTGTGTGTGTGTGTTTATGTTCGTGTGTGTGTATGCGGGGCTTGAGGACAGCGCTAGCGTATGTAAGTCTGTCCGAGTGTGTGGGCGTATGATCTTACTATACAAATTCCTGCAAGCAATGAGCAATTTTTTGTTCTTTTAAGTTTCAAATATTATTTTTTTGAACACAGTACAAAATAGTAACCTGGGTGCAATTTGGTTTATCTATTCACGACGCTGCTAGACCGCCTGCAGGGTCACACTCTAGTGCTCGACTATTCAAAAAATGTTGGAGAGATTGCAGGCCACAAGAAATGTGGAGGGTCTCCACCGGCCTCTTAGAGGCACCAGTAGATGACTGGTATCTCTGGTCATCCTTCCGCCATCAAACAGTGACCTGCTCCACACGCTGATGTCAGCTGAAGTGTCGGGCAGACAAGAATGCCCTCAGATAACGGTTCAAAGCCGCTACAGGCAGCGAACGGGAGGGGCTGTATGAAGTCTGGTTGCATTTAAAAAACAGACACAGTGCCCTCTGTCGCGCTGAGCGTTTCTGTGCCAACAGACGAAGAACCAAAAGGGAGCGAGAGAAATTCTTTAGGGACCCGTATCAGTTTGCCCGAGGTCTATTCGAGCAACCGAAGTCTGGGACTCTGGTTGTCAGTCAGGAAGAGATTGAGTCACATCTACGCAAGATGTACTCTGACAAATAGAGGAGAGAGCCTCTCGATGACAATCCAGAGATCCTTAGCGGCCTCAAGCAGCCTGCGTTGCCGAAGGTACCATTTAAAATGATACCTCCCCTTTGGTCTGAGGTTGAGAAAGTTGTGAAAAGGGCCAGCGGCAAATCTGCCCCAGGTCCGAATGGTGTTCCGTACGTTCTTTACAAGCGTTGCCCGAAAATCCTAAAAATGCTTCACGTCTTGTTGAGACAAGCGTGGATCCGTAAACACATATGTCCAGAATGGCAAAAGGCGAATGGGGTCTACATTCCCAAAGAGCAGGACTCGAAGAGTCTTTCCCAATTAAGGCCCATCTCGCTGTTGAATGTCGAGGGTAAGATATCCTTCTCGGTCATGGCTCGCCGGCTCACACAGTATCTGATCTGAACAAGTGTTCAGAAGGGTGGTATTCCGGGCGTTCCCGGGTGCCTTGAACACGCGACCATGATTTATGAGGCTATCCAGAGAGCCAAGCATGAGAGAACTGAATTGCACGTGATATGGTTGGACTTAGCGAACGTTACGGGGCAGTCCCCCATAGGCTACTGTAGCGAGCCCTTCGCATGTTCCACGTACCGGCACAGATCAATGACATGATCGAGCAATATTTCTCTATGTTCGCTTTGCGCTTCTCTACCTCAACGTTTACCACGAGATGGTCTGAGCTGCAGATTGGGATAGCTATGAGGTGTACGATCTCACCAATACTGTTTGTCATGGCCATGCAGATCATGTTAGACGGGGCGGCCGGCTACTGACAGGGCCTCAAATAGGGGATCACTAGGATGCTGCCACTACGCGCATTTATGGATGACACGACTATTATAACGGGCAGCGAGGAGTCTGCCCCCACGATTTTGAAAAGATTGGACGCTGTGTTCCAATGGAGCGGTATGCAGTTCAAACCGCAGAAGTCAAGGAGTCTGTCAATCCTTAAGGGCAAGGTGTCGGCAACCAGTTTTACGGTGGCAAGAAACAAGATCCCTACGGTTCTGGAGGAACCGATGAAGAGCCTTGGTCGCGTTTACGATTCGCAGTTATCTGATAGAGCGGAAGTCCGGCGATTACACGAGTCACTGGCTACAGACCTGCTCGCGATCGAGCGTTGCAGGCTGTTCGGGAAATTCAAGTTATGGTGTCTCCAATCCATGTTGATTCCTAAGCTCCTATGGCCACTGTTAGTCTACGAGGTGACGATGACTGTAGTGGAAACCATTTAGAGGAAAATCAACACAGCCTTGAGAAAGTGGATTGGTGCACCGCCTTGTCTGACAGAGGTGGCTCTGTATTGTAAGCAGGCAAAGCTAGTACTTCCGTTCAAATCAATAACCGAAGAGTTCAAAGTCGGCAAAGTGAGACTCGCCATGCTCTTGCGCGAGTCTTCAGACCCAAATGTCATCGCTGCCCAGCCCGCTCTCAAGACTGGGCAGAAGTGGAGAGTCCTCGATGCGATTGAATCTGCGCAGAACGCACTAAAATTGAGGGAGATAATGGGTTACACTCAAACCGACCGTCGAGGCCTAGGGCACGGAAAGGTCAATTGGTGGTCAAAGGCCTCAGCCAAAGAACACCGAGACATGGGGATACAACAGGTGAGGGACAACGAAAACGAGGTTCGTTTCCAGAAAGCAGCCCAGCAGTCGCAGCAGGGCCATTAGGTCAGCCTGGAGAGCGCATTGCCAAGAATACTCACATGGGGTGGGATCTGGTGAATGGCCCCGCTGCGACTGAGCTTTATCGTTCGTTCGGTGTACGATGTATTACCGTCTGGTGTTAACATGGTTAAATGGTCTGCGACTAACGATCCGACTTGCCCGTTGTGCAAAGCGAAGCAGACTTTTGAGCACGTCCTGTCTGCGTGTAGGAAAGCCCTAGGTCAAGGCCGATATACCTGGAGACACAACAAGGTGCTAAAGAGTTAGCAGCCGTTGTTGACCAGGCTAGAATGAGGGCTAACGCCAGAGCCAGTTCTATTATCGTCCCCATACGTTTCCTCAAGACTGGGCAGATACAAAAAGGTAAGGTCAACCTAAACGCATTCGCTCCATCTATGCTAGACTCTGCGAGGGACTGGTTACTGGCGGTTGATCTGCCAGGCCATGAAAGGTACCCCGAGTTAATCCGGAAGACCGGCCTGCGACCTGACATAGTTCTCCACTCTCATCCTGATTGAGCTCACCGTCCCGTATGAGTTGCGTTTGGACGAAAATCACACGTACAAGCTCGAGAAATACGGTGATTTAGCAGCCGGTCTGAGGAGAGACGAGGCGTACACGGTACGTGTCTTTGCCGTCGAAGTGGGAGCGAGAGGTCTCGTCTCCACTTCACTGTACAATGTGATTAAAGAACTAGGATTGCGCGGTAATGAACGGAAACGAACACTTACAAAACTGGGCGAGGTAGCCGAAAGGGCCTCGAGCTGGCTTTGGACGCAACGAAACAACGTAGGGGACGGGCCTCTGAGAGCTGGTCCGGGTTTCTAGTGGAAAAGGGTTTCTCACCCTTTGAAAGTCCATCGTGTCCGAATTGTCTGCCAGTGATCCTCTGCCACCTGCTAACAAAAGTCCAACATGTGTCCGGTAAACCAATCGTAAGCTTGTCGCTCGGTCGTCCAGGTATGCTGACTGTTCTAATTAGGCTACCGCGGCGGCTTCTTATCTCACAGTACCTTCTGCGAAACCACCAAGTTGTCTTGTCCCTATCCGAAAGAAAACACCATCCGGTAATTTCGTGCAGCTGGGTACCAGCCCTGAGCTTCATTAACTCAGGTGGGCCGACCTCTGAAAACATCTAGGAGATCGTGACCCGAAACGTTTGTCGACGAGGATAACTTCTACTGATGACTGGTAGATCCCTGCTGTACTTGCTCCCTGTGAGTTCATTCCTATATGTGTTTTTTGATCGACATTTTCGAAAAAAGTCGATGCAAGCAAGTTTAGTAAAAAAAAATTTACAAACTCCAATCTTCCCAGGTAATTTACATTTTGCCGTTGGTAATCAGTGTGAATTAAATACGAAATTCCCCATGGGTGTTCTGAGGCCTCATTGTGAAGAAAACAAGAATAGACCCAGTGCCTGCAACAACAACAACAACAAAAAACACCCGTAAGAGTTGAAAAATTGGTAGCTTCTCTTGAAGTCGAAGTATATCTGCCTGAGAGGAAATGTACCAACAGTCTGCATGCAAATGTGTCAGACCTGTGAAACAGATGTACACGCAACACTCCGGTTATGGAACAGGACTAGAGTCCAAAAGTGGATGAACAACCAAAACTTCCCTCCGGAATTTACAGCCGGGGAAAGCGAAGAAGAAGAAGAATTACGCAATGTAACCACAGCTGTTAGTTCTGCCAAGTAATTACCAGATGTAAAGTCTTGTCTTGTTATCGCTACCAAATAAGGCTTGAAATAAATGTAGAAAACGACTGAAGTTGGGCAGAAAGCTGAGCGTCTGACAAGATGCATATTTAATACGTTCGTTTTATTCACCGACATGCACCCTCTCCCAACACCCCACCCCCTTCCCCACCCCACTTTTTTTTACCTTGTATGCGCAAATGTATGAAATTAGAACTAGTGTTAAATTACAACAACAGAGCAAAATACAATGGTTCGAACATGCGTCACGTCTGCCACAAGACAATGCACTAAAAACACCTGGACAACACAGACACCACGTAAGCACAGGACTTAAGCTAACGACGTAAGCGGAGCTTAGCGTCAGCCATGCAGGCGATAGTGGGAGTGAACATCAGAGGCCTTAAATTCTAGTTTTTACGGGACACACAACAATAGGTTTAGGTTTAGGTTTAGGCGACTGATCAACATCCTGGGCCAGTGTAGTAACCCATAAGTGCTCCCTTCTTCTTCTAACTCAAGCCTGAGCCTGAAGAATCTCAGCGCAGTGCACGAACTTCGTAGCACCGGTGACGATCCTGAAATGCTTTAGGCAGATTTTAAACTTCAAATTTCGCCCGGGCAAGCTACTCTTATCGATTTCTGCCTGCCGAGGGATTTTTTTACGTGCGCACCAATACACACGGGCGTCCGATCCTACTGCATAGAAGCCAGGTGAAATGACTAAAAGTCCACGTGAAAAAATCCCAGCCTTTACCGGGGCTTGGAGTCGGAACCCCTAGCACTCGAGGCGGACACCATGCTTGGAGACTACGCTGCCCCCGGGACACAGCAATGCTGGCTGGTACCAGATACCCCTTTACACCCCCATGCTGACAGGCAGAAGAACCAAGAAAAAAGAGAATCACGTAGTATACCATTTCATCTGGTGAACTCATCGATTTCTGTAATCTTTCAAATGTTCCAAACATGTAGGTTGACATGAGTGAATTTATTTAAGTTAACAACAATACTTTAACGTTACTATGTATGTACATAAGCTGTACCCCACCAGAACATCACACAAGTCATAAACACCCTGTGACATAAAGTGTCACCATAGGGATGAGGATCACCCGTGGAGAGGTCCCGGAAACCCCCATTCAGCCGTTTGGCAGTCCAGGCTATATTTAGGGCCCCGGCAAAAGTCAGTATGGTGTTTCAAAGTAGCTAACAATGTCATCCCCCATAGGGTTGAGGAGATATGAGGCTCTTTCAACGTTACTGGCGAGTCTTCGATAGACACAATGCACGCTGACTACCCAGTGACACATCATCATCATTGCATAATACTTAAAATGTATTACTACATTTTTTTGGGTCACTCAGCACATACTAGCAATTATTTATTATTATTACCTACTTAAGCAAAGCTTGAGTTACTCCCCCCGGGCCTAACAAATTATGAGCGCCGCCTTTTTTTTCTAGAGGCAGGCATCCCATAAGTGTTCCGATCATCCCCTAAGCATGTTTCTTAGTGTCTTTGATCCGAGGAGGCCTGTCTTTTACTGGCTGATGCAGCAACTGCCAGCTGTGGCATGTTCTTCACGCTGGGCAGCTCCAGTTGATACATCTAAATTTCGGATCTGAATCACAGGGATATAACTTCAACAGCATCACAGGACATGGAATATCATAATCATCATCATCATTATCATGTGCCACACCTGTTAGTGTAAGCGCCAATGCATCTCCATCGATCACGATCCAGGCTGCCTGGAACAGCTCTCTTGGTGACATCCCTCCATGCCATCGTTTCAACCTATCTAGCATCATCTTTACTCGCCCGGAGAGGCCCATGACGTCGACTGCGGAGGAGCACCTTTGATGATTTCTGAGGAAGTGCGTTCAAAGATCAGGTTTCCACCTGCGAGCGATAAGGTGGAGTGGTGTAAGTTGGAGGCTACATTATGTGAGGTACTTAAGCAAGATCTAAACAAGAAGTCGTTAGGTGACAAGCTTACGAAATTTGGTGATGTTATATATGAACACTGCTCCCGCGAGTTCGGGACAGTGCAGAAGGCACAGCCGGGTGCCAAGCAGAATACTAGCAGGAGGCAGAAGGACATTCTGAAGTGTCGGGCAGACAAGAATGCCCTCAGAAAACGGTTCAAAGCCGCTACAGGCAGCGAACGGGAGGGGCTGTACGAAGTTTGGTTGCATTTAAAGAACAAACACAGTGCCCTCTGTCGCGCCGAGCGTTTCTATAACAACAGACGTAGAACCAAAAGGGAGCGAGAGAAATTCTTTAGGGACCCGTATCAGTTTGCCCGAGGTCTATTCGAGCAACCGAAGTCTGGGACTCTGGTTGTCAGTCAGGAAGAACTTGAGCTACATCTATGCAATATGTACTCTGACAAAAAGAGGAGAGAGCCTCTCGATGACAATCCAGAGATCCTTAGCGGCCTCAAACAGCCTTCGGTGCCGAAGGTACCATTTAAAATGATACCTCCCCTTTGGTCTGAGGTTGAGGAAGTTGTTAAAAAGACCAGCGGCAAGTCTGCCCCAGGTCCGAACGGTGTTCCGTACGTTTTTTACAAGCGCTGCCCGAAAATCCTAAAAATGCTTCACGTCTTGTTGAGACAAGCGTGGATCAGTAATCACATATGTCCAGATTGGTCAAAGGCAAATGGGGTCTACATTCCCAAAGAGCAGGACTCGAAGAGTCTTTCCCAATTCAGGCCCATCTCGCTGTTGAATGTCGAGGGTAAGATATTCTTCTCGGTCATGGCTCGCCGGCTCAAAAAGTATCTGATGGCTAACAAGTACATAGATACGAGTGTTCAGAAGGGTGGTATTCCAGGCGTTCCCGGGTGCCTTGAACACGCGACCATGATTTGGGAGGCTATCCAGAGAGCTAAGCATGAGAGAACCGAATTGCTCGTTATATGGTTGGACTTAGCCAACGCCTACGGGGCAGTCCCCCATAGGCTACTGTGGCGAGCCCTTCGCATGTTTCACGTACCGGCACAGATCAATCAAATGATCGAGCAATATTTCTTTAAGTTCGCTTTGCGCTTCTCTACCTCGACGTTTACCACGAGGTGGACTGAGTTGCAGATTGGGATAGCTATGGGCTGTACGATCTCACCCATACTGTTTGTCATGGCAATGCAGATCATGTTAGACGGGGCGGCCGGCTACTGACAGGGCCTTAAATTGGGGACCACTGGATTCCGCCACTACGCGCATTTACGGATGACACGACTATTATAACGGGCAGCGAGGAGTCTGCCCTCACGATCCCGGTGGTCTAATGGAGCGGAATGCAGTTCAAACCGCAGAAGTCGAGGAGTCTGTCAATCCATAAGGGCAGGGTGTCGGCAACCAGTTTTACGGTGGCAAGGAACAAGATCCCTACGGTTCTGGAGGAACCGGTGAAGAGCCTTGGCGTTTACGATTCGAAGTTATCTGATAGAGCGGAGGTCCGGCGAATACACGAGTCACTGTCTACAGTCCTGCTCGCGATCGAGCGAAGCAGGCTGATCGAGAAATTCAAGGTATGGTGTCTCATTTCATGTTGATTCCAAAGCTCCTATGGCCACTGTTAGTCTACGAGGTGACGATGACTGCAGTGGAAACCATGGAGAAGAAAATCAACACAGCCTTGAGAAAGTGGATTGGTGCACCGCCTTGTCT
This sequence comes from Candidula unifasciata, assembly GCA_905116865.2. Lineage (NCBI taxonomy): Eukaryota > Metazoa > Mollusca > Gastropoda > Stylommatophora > Geomitridae > Candidula > Candidula unifasciata. The sequence continues at coordinate 74,891 of CAJHNH020000057.1, read as the reverse complement.
GACCGACGTGGCTCTGTATTGCAAGCAGGCTAAGCTGTTACTTCCGTTCAAATCAATAACCGAAGAGTTTAAAGTCGGCAAGGTAATGCTCGCCATGCTCCTGCGCGAGTCTTCAGACCCAAATGTCATCGCTGTCCAGCCCGCTCTAAAGACTGGCCAGAAGTGGAGAGTCCTCGATGCGATAGAATCTGCCCAGAATGCACTAAAATTGAAAGAGATAATGGGATACACTCAAACCGACCGTCGAGGCCTAGGGCACGGGAAGGTCAATTAGTGGTCAAAGGCCTCAGCCAAAGAGCGCCGAGACATGGTAATACAAACGGTGAGGGACAACGAAAACGAGGTTCGGGTCCAGAAAGCAGCCCAGCAGTCGCAGCAGGGCCATTGGGTCAGCCTGGAGAGCGCATTGCCAAGAATACTCACATGGGGTGAGATCTTGCGGATGACCCCGCTGCGACTGAGCTTTATCGTTCGTTCGGCGTACGTTGTATTACCGTCCGGTGTTAACATGGTTAAATGGTCTGCGACCAACGATCCGACTTGCCCGTTGTGTAAATCGAAGCAAACTCTTGAGCACGTCCTGTCCGCGTGCAGGAAAGCCCTAGGTCAAGGCCGATATACCTGGCGACACAACAAGCTGCTAAAATAGTTAGCAGCAGTTGTTGACCAGCCTAGAATGAGGGCTAACGCCAGGGCCAGTTCTAGCATCGTCCCCATTCGTCTCCTCAAGGCTGGGCAGGTTCAAAAAGGTAAGGTCAACCGAAACGCATTCGCTCCATCTGTGCTAGACTCTGCGAGGGACTGGTTACTGGCGGTTGATCTGCTAGGCCATGAACGGTACCCCGAGTTGATCCGGAAGACCGGTCTGCGACCTGACATAGTCCTCCACTCTGCGGAGAAACGGCAGCTCATCCTGATAGAGCTCACCGTCCCGTATGAGTCGCGTATGGATGAAAATCACCTGTATAAGCTCGAGAAATACAGTGATTTAGCAGCCGGTCTGAGGAGAAACAAGGCGTACACGGTACGGGTTTTTGCCGTCGAAGTGGGAGCGATAGGCCTCGTTTCCACTTCGCTCTACAATGTGGTTACAGAACTAGGATTGCGCGTTAATGAACGGAAACGAACACTAAAAAAACTGGGAGAGGTAGCCGAAAGGGCCTCTAGCTGGCTTTGGATGCAACGCAACAACGTAGGGGACGGGCCTCGGTGAGCTGGTCAGGGTCTCTAGTGGAAAAGGGTTTCTCACCCTTTGAAAGTCCATCGTGTCCGAATTGTTTGCCAGTGTTCCTCTGCCACCTGCTAACAAAAGTCCAACATGTGTCCGGTAAACCAAAATAAGCTTGTCGCTCGGTCGTCCAGGCATGCTAACTGTTTTAATTACGCTGCCGCGGCGGCTTCTTATCTCACAGTACCCCCTTCGAAACCACCAAGTCGTCTTGTCTCTGGCTGAAAGTATAACACCATCCGGTAATTCCGTGCAGCAGGGAACCAGCCCTGAGCTTCATGAACTCAGGTGGGCCCACCTCCGAAAGCGTCTAGGAATCGTGGGCCGAAACGCTCGTTGACGAGGATAATTTCTACTGACGACTGGTAGATCCCTGCTGTACTTGCTCTCTGTGAGTTTATTCCTATACTCAGGCCAGTCAAGGTATTCGCAACATTTGTCTCAGAAACCACATCTCTGTTGCTTCCAAATTATTTTTAATTTGTTCCGTGACATGGACTGTAAGAAAAACAATCCATCTTTTAAAATGCCAAGTTTGAACCTGCAGTCTTCAAGCACATCCGCGTACAATTATATAACCCCCAACGCCAAATAAGAGACCAGCCCAGGCCGGGCGTTCACCACTGGAATAGATGCGAGCTCAGGCCGGGAGTTCAACACGTAGCAGACGTGGCATCAACGTGAATCAGTGGGTCGGTCGCTTCATCAGTCCTGTTCCGGGTATTCAGCCAGGTCAGCTATGTATCTGTATGAAGAGTTACGATGTCAAGCTTTGTCCTACGCGGGGTTTGTCTCGTACATATACGGGATATATAGTTGCCCTGCTGTATATCCGGCAGGAATTGATGGTTGTGAAGGGCGCAGCAGCTGCAGTTCCGGGCACCTCTCCTTCCCAGGTTTTCACCTGGGCCTTTTAAATCTTTTAACCTTCGTTGGTTTTTTACAAAAAAAAAAAAAAAAAAAAAACAAAGAAGGAAAGAAAAAAAGAAGTTCCCCTTTGGTTATTTTCTTTCTATTAACTTTCTTTCACTTTCCTTGTTTCTTCCTCTCTCCCTTCCTCTCTATACATTAAAATCCATTGCTTTCTTTCAACTTTTTCTACCTCCCTTTCTCTTGCTATTACCCGCAAATCCATTGCAGTGTATTATCTCTTTTCTCCAATT
>CAJHNH020000057.1:35000-70000 GCA_905116865.2 Candidula unifasciata | reverse complement strand
TTAGTTTGTTCTCTCCACTAATTCCTTGTAATGTACTTCTTATAAACACGATCCTTCCACTTAACTAAATGTTTAATGCAATAGACCTTACTAAGCATTGTGTCCCAAACACGGTGATTGTAGCTAGGTGTCTAACATGTTTGCTTATCTGCCACGTAGTTCTGTGAAACTTCACATCCCAATATTATTATCTTTCACGGAAGGAAACGTCTTCTTCTACCTTCGTTCTCCTGAAAAATCATGTTGTCTATATCCGTAATTAGTTTAGAGAAAATAGATATTGATACCAGCGCGTGTCCATACATATTCCATGTCTTCTACAACAATAGATACCATGGGTTGTCCGAACATCTCCCATGTCTTATACAACAATAGATACCAGCGCGTGTCTAGACATATTCCATTTCTTATACAACAATAGATACCAGCGAGTGTCCTGACATATTCCATGTCTTATACAACAATAGATACCAGTGGTTGTCCGGACATTTCCAATGTCTTACACAACTATAGATACCAGCGCGTGTCCGGACATATTCTATGTGGTATGTAATTAAATATATCCCAGTCTTATCCATTGTCTTATATAACTGCAGGTACTGCGTTTGTTAAAACATCTTCTATGTCTTATATAACTTTAGATACCGCGGTGGTCCAGACATCTGTGAACTTCACTTGTATTGCTTTGTTTAACGTTTCTTTGATTCATCCCGTTCAATAGCTCTAATAGGCAATAATGATATTATCATTCTCGCCTGTTAATTCCTAAAATCATTGTAACGATAGATATTCCTGTTTGAATTTGACAATCTTCGTAATGTAACCTGTCCCTTGCGCAACGTCTTCCGAAGCGGGAAAACCCTTTATCCTGCCAAGTATTGCTTAAAGTGTACTTGTCCTGCACTAGGTATCATTGATACCATGCGACCATCGTCGTGCTAGTCAACCACTGCTTTTTTTCTACAACAAAGGGCAAGGAGGAACATTTAGGCCATAGCAACTTAGTTTTGTAGATATCAGCCCACCATTGTATGCCAGTAAATGAAATTACAAAAGCTGACGGCTAATCAAACAATTTATTGTGATCCACCACTGTATGCCAGTGAATCAGAAGGCAAAAGCTGACGGCTTATCAAACGATTCATTGTGATCCCGCCCGCTGCGTTTTGTTATCACACTGATCTACCCTAAGCTGTGGGCTTTACCCATAATCCTGTACGTCGAGTGCTGATTGATCTGTTAAAAAACTTAGTAACTGCGGAGAAAAGCCATACTGCTGTGAATTTATACTTCGAGGTTTTAGCTCGAATCTGAATCGCATCGAGTAATTGTTGTTGTTATTGTTGTTGTTATCGATCCAGCGGCACATGCGCTTTCACCCTTTGGCCCAATGCCATGTAGTGGAATTTACATGTTTTCACAAGCTTTTCTTTACCTCCATACAAGGTGTTCCACTTGTCTGGTCTCGGAGGGATTAGCATTCGTCTAGTCTCGCTGAGTTTTGGGCCCTCAAAGAGATGGTGGTCAACAGTTTCTTAGAGGTAGTTACATAGCTGGTACTCTGGGGAGTGTTGTGGGTGTGATCTGTTTAGATGTCCACTGAGTGGAGTATGTTGTGTTCTGTCTGAAGATGGTGGCCTGGTCCCTTCTTGTTAGATGGTTAATGCTGTCATTGGGATCTGGGCCGGCCATATGTCTATAAACCTCTCTTCCAGTGTCTGCCATGGACCATCTGTTCAACCAAGTCTCTTTGTTTATAGCTCTTATAAGTGTTTTTGCTGTCTGTAGGGTTGTTGCAGTAGGTGGTTGTTCTTGTGTTGCTCCTTTCATTGCCAGTCTGTCAGCTCTGTCATTACCTGGTGTGCCGGAGTGGCCTGGAATCCACCGTATTACTATTCTGATGTTGTAGGAGGTAATAAGCTAACCAGGCTCTAGGATTATCTTGGCTATGTCAGTTCTACAGCGTTCATTGCCCTCCAGAGCTTGAGAGCAGACATTGAATCCGTGAAGATGACAATTTTTTGGACCTTTGAAGGGTAAACACCCATTACAGTCTTTAGGTGGTATACTGCTGTTTCCAGTGCAATTATTTCGGCTTCATAATTTAAACAGAATTCCCCGCATGCATCAAAAATCTCCTCAACAGATCCATCAGGATAACCTATGTAGATTCCGTAACCTGCTTTAATGGTAACTTCAAATGCAGATCCATCAGTATAAACATGTATCCATTCTTGGGGGGGGGGGGGGGGGGGGGGGGTAAGAATCAACGGTCTTTAGTGATGAGTTCAAAAGAGCGATTGGGTCGGACTTTTTGGTTTTCTCGCCTACCAATTTAATTCGGACTTCTAGAGCTTTAAAGCGAGCATTAGTGGTATGTTTCTTTCAACATTCTGAATGCCTTGACGTCTTTCTGGGAGGTGGTATCTATCCTGAATTTCATTAACACAGTGTAAAACCGATTTGTGCTTTATTCTTTGTTTGTATTAACAGTTTTCTATAAGGTGTCTATTAGGATGGTTACGATTCATTCTAACGCACCTTTCATAAATTTCTAAAGTGGCTTTTTATCTTCGCAACCCAAGGGGTTCCACATTTGTATGGATTTAACATGCAGCAGTTGGTGTAGACCGCATAGCTCGGCAGATTAATCAGAGGGCATTATTTTGTACTCTGTCAAGAGTCTGTAGGTTAGTTTTGGAGCATGTTGTAATCAGTGAGATGTTATACTCTATCACAGAGCGAACATATCCAAGATATAAGCCCCTTCGAGTTTCCTTGTCTGATCCCCATGATGTACCTGCAAGTGTCTTTAATAACTGTAACCGCCTTAATGCCTTATTCCTAACGTTTTCAATATGGTTCTTGAGGCTAAGCTGCCGGTCAAGTGTGACTCCAAGGTATGTAGGATGCTCTTCTTTCATCACTTGGTGTTTGTCTAACCACAGGTTAATATTCTTCCTTGCTACTTGATGGCTTTTGGTAATGACTGCATAGACCGTCTTTGTGTCGAGTAATTAAATTGAACATATACTTGTAAAGGGAATAATTAAATGGCATATATAGTTGTAAAGAGAATAATTAAATGGAACATATAGCTGTAAAGGGGTAATTGAACGGAACATATAGTTGTAAAGGGAATAATTAAATGGCATATAAAGTTGTAAAGGGAATAATTAAATGGCATATATAGTTGTAAAGAGAATAATTAAATGGAACATATAGCTGTAAAGGGGTAATTGAATGGAACATATAGTTGTAAAGGAAATAATTAAATGAAACAAATAATTGTAAAGGGAATAATTAAATGGACAAGATAGTTGTAAAAGGGAATAATTAAATGGAACATATAGTTGTAAAGAGAATAATTAAATGGAACATATAGTTGCAAAGGAAATAATTAAATGGAACATTTAGTGGATAAGGGAGCCGCGAACGTGTAGTGACGAGTGACAAACTTATGGGTCCAAAGGTCAAGGGCGTCACGGGCTCAAATCGACACAGAGATAAACTTTGTTTTGTAAACCAAATTTTCACTTCTTATTCAACTTCTGCGTCATTCGCGAAATGTCTCCCACCAAGGTGGATTTTGAGTGGACCAAAAATATTTCTGGTAGTCTAGTAGTCTTAGTTTCAGCTTCATAGCAAACGGGTTGCCCCATCTTTGCTCCGCGAAAAACACTCAGAATGTCTATCACAGTTTCTTGTGGAAAGATTGACAGACTGCTGTCTCAGCATATCTAGCATACACTCGCATTAAAGCATATGGTAGCCATCCGAAGTGCTAACACAAACAGTCCGACATTAGAAATGCAGTTCATCATTGATGATAGCAGAACTTGTCGTCAACAGATCAGCAGTTGTCCGCATGATCAATTTTAATACGGGTCCCGCAAGCATTGAACGACAGGCATCGCGCCATTTTCTGAATCTACAATTCACACCACCACGTTGGTCACAGTCGAAAAAAAAAAACATTTTAAATGCAATCCGCAGCTCAAAGGGTCACGCCATGCATTCAACTCAGAAGCTGGGCGACGAAACTATATCCAGTCTACAAATGGAGTAAAAATGCATCGGCCACCGTCCGGCAGAAGCAAAAAATTTGCCTCTGTTCCGAACGGCGCCGCTGTCTAGCGTCCATTTTAACCGGACCAAAAATATAAATCGTTCATGCATTATGGTGTATGCTGAACCATGTGAGCACCCTGTTACTGCTGCTACAGAATCAACAGTTACTAGCCTATCACCTCTAATCATCTCCTCCACACGCTGCCCTGATGCATCTGTTGCAATCTCAACATGACGACCAAATTGGTTTTCATCAACAAATTTAGAGAGTCCTTGACGATATGTTTTAACCCAGCTACGCACGGCTTTACGGGATTAATATTTATCAGCATAACCAGAAAGCATTTCTATACGAGTGTCTTTTGAAGGCAGCCCTTTTACCCAATCCCCCCACCCCCTTCCACCTCCTCCTTTTCTCCCTCACAAAAGAAAACGCAGAACAGAACATTGTTCTTTTAAACAACGGATCAGCATCATGGCACACGGGTAGTAACCCATAAGTGCTCCGTTCTTCTTCTATAACTCAAGTCTTAGTCCGAAGAAGCTTAGCACACTGCACAGGCTCTGTAGCACCGGCGAGAATCCTGAAATACTTTGGGTAGATTTTAACTCAAAATTTTGCCCGGGCAGCACCGTTAGGCTACAATTTTCGATTAAATTGTGTACATTATAGTACCTACATTATATACATCACACCGTATACATAGATTTTCACAGCAAACGGAAATTACAGTTAAACTAACCTTATACTATCTGACTCTTGTAACAGCATGCATCGCCCACTCATCACTTTCATGTTCACTGTTTTCTGTGTGTGAAGAAAATTCAACAATTTTCTGCGGATGAAATTGTGTAATAAAGACGTGGGTGATGGATAGCCAACAGTACAAAGGATATGAAGGGAAACGTTATATACTCAGGTCCCCGTGTGGGTACCGGAATCCCATCGTGATGGGGAAAAGAGAACAGATCCACTGCTCCCCAACAAGCATGTAGTAAGAGTCTACTCTTTCCTTTTAAGTTGGAGCGCATCAGATCGAGAGGCCAACAGTCTGTATACAAGTAAGCTATATATGTAAAACGGATGTACACACCCGACACAGGTTCTGAAAAAAAAAAAAAAAAAAACTTATGTCGAGAAGAGGATAAGCAGCCAAAACTTTGCGCTGGACTTTACAGCCGGTTAACGCAAAGAAGAAAGAAGATATACATCTGCAGACTCACAGACTAACAAGAGAAAAAAAGAAAGAAAGAAAGAAAGAAAGAAAGAAAGAAAGAAAGAAAGAAAGAAAGAAAGAAAGAAAGAAAGAAAGAAAGAAAGAAAGAAAGAAAGAAAGAAAGAAAGAAAGAAAGAAAGAAAGAAAGAAAGAAAGAAAGAAAGAAAGAAAGAAAGAAAGAAAGAAAGAAAGAAAGAAAGAAAGAAAGAAAGAAAGAAAGAAAGAAAGAAAGAAAGAAAGAAGGAAGGAAAGAAGGAAAGAAAGAGAGAGAAAGACAAGAATATTGTAGGGCACTGCGTGAGTCACATGGAATAGCAGAGAATAGTACGTCGGTGAGACTTGAAGGGGGCCATTTGTTTCAAAAAGAATTTAGGAGACACAATATGTTTTACTACCCACCCACCCCAACCCCCTCTCCCCCTCCCCCTCTGAAACCCCCCCCCCCCCACTTTTTTACATTACTGTAATGTTTGTGATGATGTGAATTTTTTACATTAAACACACACACACACACGCATATATATATATATATATGAGGTCTGAGGTTTGAACAACGGATCAACATCATGGCACACGGGTAACAAACCATAAGTGCTCCGTCCTTCTTCTAACTCAAGTCTGAGTCCGAAGAAGCTCAGCACAGTGCACAGGTTCTGTAGCACCATCGAAGATCCTGAAATACTTTGGGTAGATTTTTAACTCCAAATTTTGGCTTGTGCAGGGCTGTTGGGCTACTCTTTTCAGTTTCCTACTGCCAACGGATCTGTTTACGTGGGCAATAGTGGAAACGGGCGTCCGATTTCACTACACAGAGACCAGGGGTAATTACTAGAAGTCTAAGTCTACGTGGAAAAATCCCAGCCCTTACCGGGAATTGAACACGGAACCTATAGCACTCAAGGCAGACACCATGCCTCGAGATTACGCAGCCCCCACACATACACCTACATATGCGGCAGTGTAAAGATACAATTGGTTTATTCAATTTGAGTAAATTCCTACAAATCAAATTAAACCTCAACGTCAGAGAGTAAAGTGAAGAAGAAACGTTTTCCTCCCTTATGAGAAAAAAAAAAAAAAAAAGGAAAATGTCGAGAATGATACAGCAGACCAAATTACGTATTAAAACAGATTGAAAAAAGATTGAAAATGCCAACGATTTTTAATATTTGAGCTCAGTTGTGTTCAACAATGGCGACTGTGGAAAATATGTCAGAAAAAGACGAGCTTTTAGCAATAGCCTGAAGAGCCTAGAGCGCAGAACCTGCCAGCGGGTTAAAGTAATACATGATACAAAGTAATACATGATAAAACAAAATACAGGATACAAAGTAATACATGATATAAATTAACACATGATACAAAGTAATACATGATACAAAGTAATACATGATACAAATTATTACATGATACAATTTAATACATGATACAAAGTAATACATGAATCAAAGTGTGATCATGTACATCTCCGTCTATGAAGACAACAAAAATTACCTCGTAGTCTAAATCTGAACGTTACTGAATGTTTTTTTTTTTTAAATCCAAAATCGACCTTAGCTCTTAGGTCGACCTCAAATATGAGTACGAGAAACACATTATGGGAAGTAAAGGTGGCCAGTGGGACGCTGATCACATCACTTATCAAGGGCCCATTGGTCTATGAAATATATAATATTGATCTAGTCCTATATGCCCCCCCCCAAAAAAAAAAGCATAGAGGCGCCCCAAAAAAGCATAGAGGCGCCCCAAAAAAGCATAGAGGCGCCCCAAAAAAGCATAGAGGCGCCCCAAAAAAGCATAGAGGCGCCCCCAAAAAGAACAATAATGTTGAACACCAGTCAAGGTAACACCTAATTAACCAGTTTTTCTTTTTTACTATCTCATAATTTATCGTATCTTTTTAAAACTGATATAATGTCACCTGGGTGTTTCTCACCTGATTTATCATTTAGCCGGTGCTGTTTTTTTATGGCGGGTCATACAGTTTTGTTTTATACATGTCTCTCTTTTTATCCACTATGTCACGCTGTAGTTTTACATCAACGTTCATAAGTTAGCGAGTTTTCTCTTTCTCTTATCAAGTTCTTTCCCTCGTTTTTTTTTTTAATTTGTGTACGATTCATTTCGATGTGTTCTGTAAAAAATCATCTATCTATCTATCTATCTATCTATCTATCTATCTATCTATCTATCTATCTATCTATCTATCTATCTATCTATCTATCTATCTATCTATCTATCTATCTATCTATCTATCTATCTATCTATCTATCTATCTATCTATCTATCTATCTATCTATCTATCTATCTATCTATCTATCTATCTATCTATCTATCTATCTATCTATCTATCTATCTATCTATCTATCTATCTATCTATCTATCTATCTATCTATCTATCTATCTATCTATCTATCTATCTATCTATCTATCTATCTATCTATCTATCTATCTATCTATCTATCTATCTATCTATCTATCTATCTATCTATCTATCTATCTATCTATCTATCTATCTATCTATCTGTCTGTCTGTCTATCTGTCTATCTATCTATCTATCTATCTGTCTATCTATCTATCTATCTATCTATCTATCTATCTATCTATCTATCTATCTATCTATCTATCTATCTATCTATCTATCTATCTATCTATCTATCTATCTATCTATCTATCTATCTATCTATCTATCTATCTATCTATCTATCTATCTATCTATCTATCTATCTATCTATCTATCTATCTATCTATCTATCTATCTATCTATCTATCTATCTATCTATCTATCTATCTATCTATCTATCTATCTATCTATCTATCTATCTATCTATCTATCTATCTATCTATCTATCTATCTATCTATCTATCTATCTATCTATCTATCTATCTATCTATCTAGCTAGCTGTCTGTCTGTCTGTCTGTCTGTCTGTCTGTCTGTCTGTCTGTCTGTCTGTCTGTCTGTCTGTCTGTCTGTCTGTCTGTCTGTCTGTCTGTCTGTCTGTCTGTCTGTCTGTCTGTCTGTCTGTCTATGAGTCTGTCTGTCTGTCTGTCTGTCTGTCTGTCTGTCTGTCTGTCGTCTGTCTGTCTGTCTGTCTGTCTGTGTCTCTGTCTGTCTATGAGTCTGTCTGTCTGTCTATCTGTCTATGAGTCTGTCTGTCTGTCGTCTGTCTGTCTGTCTGTCTGTCTGTCTGTCTGTCTGTCTGTCTGTCTGTCTGTCTGTCTGTCTGTCTGTCTGTCTGTCTGTCTGTCTGTCTGTCTGTCTGTCTGTCTGTCTGTCTGTCTGTCTGTCTGTCTGTCTGTCTGTCTGTCTTGACTGTGGTCAATACAGACAGCAATTGCAGTTGTTAAATCAGATGTATAATTGAAACATCGCTCATAATATTATACCATACATGCCTGTCGACAGCTTTGTGTACCTTACCAATGAGTCAAATGTCACGCTGTCCACAACAAAGCTCTGCTGATTGCGCAACATAATATAATACAAAATAAATAGTGGTTACAAATGTAATAACATGTGTCTGTTTGTCTATACATCAGTTACGCCTGCTGCTGTGAAATACAGTACTATAAAACAGCCATATGTGTTTGTTGAACTGCTGACTGATCAAGCACCATCGTGTTTACGAGATCTGATTGCCGAGAAGTCGACTAGTCTACAACAGAGATTCTGAACTTCCAACATGAAAACAGTATATTACATATTATTGCTGGGTTCTCTCTTCCTGCATACTTTTGGAAGAATGGGTGGTAAGTAGCACTTCGTAAACAGTGTTTGTTATATATACATATATAAACCTATAACCTTAGTATCCGTTACAAAACCATCATTACGACTTATTTTCTTCTTCTTTTCTTCTCTATTCCTGGAATGACTCGCTGTGTCAGGGTGGGAGTGGGTGTGGGGGGGGGGGGGGGGGTGGACAGGCCATTCTGTTCGCTACGTATGTAATACTTTTCAGTGTCTGTGATATTTCTGCGGTCCATTATCTGCGTTACCATTGTATCTGTATAACATTTCTCTCGGTAGTGCCCTGTCTGCTGTCAATCTTGTTAGATGGCCAAACCATTTAATTTGTTGTCTACCTATAAAGTTCAGTATTGGTTCTGTGCCGATTCTCCTCCTGATGTCGTCGTTTCTAAGTCGATCTCTCCTTATCAAATGTCTAGTAAGCGCTGCAGAAGTCAGAGACCCGTCATAAGCTATGTCGGCCCACCCCTCGAGATTGTCTAGGAGGATATGGGTCGAAATAATCTTTGAAAAAAAAGGCGGCGGGGGGGGGGGGGGGAGGGGCTCTACTGAGTGGCGGTAGACTCCTGCTGTGCTCGCTACTCTTGTGGAGTTCTTATTGTATTGGCTAGTCCACAAGACAACATGACAAGTCTAGTGACAATTAAGAAAGACCTTTTTGACGCCCTGAACACACTGGTTCTCTGGCAACAGAGAGTCAACAACAGACCGAGATAATCTTCCTATTACAGTGTAGAAAACGGGTTGCGAAAGCTACAAATTATAATGTCACATTCCCCCAGGGTGCTCCGAAAAAAAGGGGAGGGGGGATAATGAAAAAACCTCTTCGGTTGATTCCAGCATTGCTGACCCCGCCAGTCCTCGGACAGTGATTTTAGCCTAACGAAAGGGCTGCTTGTGTACTTGTGGGAGAAGCTTAACTAGGGAGCATGGTCTAAGATCGCATGCCCGAAGAATTAGATGAATTAATCAAGTAACAGAAAGTATTGTGAACGGCACTCATAGAAAGAAGTAGAAAGATAGAAGAACACACTAGACAACATAAAAATCAAAAGCTATAGTTACCGTGCCGGGAATTGAACCTGTCACCTCCAGACGGCGTCTGCGCCTCGCCATGAATACAAGTGCACTAAGATACATGGTCAACTAGGCACTCCCAAAGAAGGTGTCTCATTGGCCATGTCTATCGTACAGCTTGAAATCCACGACTATGGAATACGGACAGAATTCATTTCAACCCATTAGATGCAGCAGTGCGCCACGTGGTTGTCGCCAGAGTAAGGCTACTTCGGTGGTGGGTAATTTGTCAGGGAACGACAGGCAGGGTTTACCCAACCCTCCCGAGAGGCCTAAGACGTCTATCACGGAGGCGCACGGCTGATGATTTCTAACGAAGTACGAACAAAGATCAAATTCCCACCTGCAAGTTACAGGATGACGTGTTGTAAGCTGGAAGGTGCTTCATGTGAGGTTATTGATGGTGAATTTATGTCACTGTACCTTCAGGTTCGGCACAGTAGAGAAGACGAAGCTGGGCGTCACTCACGAGAAAGGTAGGAGGCACACATTGAGAAGTGGAGGGCATTCAAAAATACACTGCGAAACTGTTGAAAGACGCCACAGGTAGCTAACAGAGGGACTGCACGAGGTGTGGCTGCACGTGAAAAGCTTACATAGTGCCCTCTCTCGCGCTAAGCGTTTCTACGCGAACAGAAGAATCTAGGAGGGGACAAGAAAAGTTTTTTAATGTTCCGTTCAAGTTTGCCCGGGGCTTGTTCGAAAAACCAAAGTCTGGGACTTTTTCGGCGATAAAGAGGAACTGGACTCGCATCTACTGACAATGTACAAGTTTATCAGTGGCCTGAAGTGACCTTAGTTACTGAGGGCAAAGTTCAAAACGATGCCTCCCTCTTGGTCTAAGGTCGAAGAAGTTGTGAAAAGAGCCTGCGGCAAATCTGCTGTAGTACCCAGCGGTGTCAGGTAGAAATACTGTCCGAATGTCCTCTAAAATATTATCAGCTTGCTATGGCTCGCGTTGATGCGAAACTATATATGTAGGGAGTGGAAGAAACCCAATAGAGGGGGGGGGGGAGAATGAAGGGAGTGGCAGAAACCCAATAGAGGGGGGGGGGAGATAATGAAAGAAGGGAGTGGCAGAAACCCCAATAGAGGGGGGGATAATAAAGAAGGAAGTGGCAGAAACCCAATAGAGGGGGGGGGGGTGGTGGGGTAATGAAGAAGGGAGTGGCAGAAACCCAAGAGAGGGGGGGGGGATAATGAAGTATTGAGTGGCAGAAACCCAATAGAGGGGGGGGGGGATAATGAAGAAGTGAGTGGCAGAAACCCAACTATATATGTAGGGAGTGGAAGAAACCCAATAGAGGGGGGGGGGGGGGGAGAATGAAGAAGGAGAGTAGTGGCAGAAACCCAATAGAGGGGGGGGGGGAGATAATGAAGAAGGGAGTGGCAGAAACCCAATAGAGGGGGGGGATAATAAAGAAGGAAGTGGCAGAAACCCAATAGAGGGGGGGGGGTGTGTGGGGTAAATGAAGAAGGGGAGTGGCAGAAACCCAAGAGAGGGGGGGGGGGATAATGAAGTATTGAGTGGCAGAAAGAAACCAATAGAGGGGGGGGGGGGATAATGAAGAAGTGAGTGGCAGAAAGAAACCCAATAGAGGGGGGGGGGAGGATAATGAAGAAGGGAGTGGCGGAAAACCCAATAGAGGGGGGGGGGATAATGAAGAAAGGGAGTGGCAGAAAAAACCCAATAGAACGGGGGGGGGGGGGGGGAATAATGAAGAAGGGAGTGGGGAGGGCAGAAAACCCAATAGATGGGGGATAATGAAGACGGGAGTGGCAGAAACCCAATTAAGGGGGGGGGGAGATAATGAAGAAGGGAGTGGCAGAAACCCAATAGAGGGGGGGGGGGATAATGAAGACGGGACTAGCAGAAACCCAATAGAGGGGGGGGGGAGATAATGAAAACGGGAGTGGCAGAAACCCAATAGAGGGGGGGGGATAATGAAGAAGGGAGTGGCAGAAACCCAATAGAGGGGGGGGGAGATAATAAAGAAGGGAGTGGCAGAAACCCAATAGAGGGGGGGGGGGAGATAATGAAGAAGGGAGTGGCAGAAACCCAATAGAGGGGGGGGGGAGATAATGAAGAAGGGAGTGGCAGAAACCCAATAGAAGAGGGGGGGGGGAAGGGTCTTTCCTAATTGTCACTAGACTTTTCATGTTGTCTTGTGGACTATCCACGGTGGGCGAGACTCCTGTGGTCCATCCCAGTTTAGACCACTCTCGTTGTTGAATGTGGAGGGCAAAATATTCTTTTCGGTTACGACAGGCGACTCGCGCAGTACTTAGTGTAAGACAGGTACATAAACACATCAGTGCGAAAGGTAGTATTCCGTGCGGTCTCGGTAGTTCTCAGCATGCAACCATGATCTGCTGTTCATTCAGAGATCAGAGGTAAAGAAAACAGAAGTGCATATGATTTGGTTAGAACTCGCCAACGCCTGTGGGTAGGTACGCAATGGCTGGCCCAGATCACTGCTTTTCAAAGTACTTCTCTACCACCACGTTCGCTACGAGGTAGGGATAGCAATGCTGTATACATTTTCTGGTACTGGTCGTTATGACCATGCAGGTTATGTTACAGGTTATGTTGCCGGGTACGGGCAGAGCCTTTAAAATGGGGATCACTGACTGCTTTTATGGACGATACGACTGTCAATACAGGCAGTAAAGATCATACACGCATTATTTTGAAAAGGTCGGATTGCGTGGTTGAATGATGTGGCACGCAATTCAAGCCTCAAAAGTTTAGATGTATGTCAGTCCGTAAAAGTAAAGTGGTGGCAAACAGGTTGACGGTGGCAAGCAGTCCGATCCACACTGTTCTGGAGAAATCAGTAAAAAGTCTTGCCGCGTCTACGATTCGAAGTTATTCGATAAAATGGAAGTCCAGAGTCACTGACAACAGACATGCTTGCTATCGAACTGTGCAGATTGATCGGATGTTCAATGTTTGCTGTCTCCAAATCCGTTGATTATAAAACTTCTCTGGCCGCTGCTTGTGTACGAAGATAGCACTAGTGCAGTGGAGGCACTGGAGCGGAAAATCAACACTGCCATGGGAAGTGGCTCATAGTGGCGCCTTGTATGACCGACATAGCTCTATATTGTAAGCAGGCTGAGCTGGTTCTTCCGATCAAGCCGATATCCGAAGAGTTTGAAGTCGGCAAGGTAAGACTCACGATGATGCAAGTCTTCAGACACCATATTAGCCGCTGTCGAGCCAGCTCTAACGAAAAGACAGAAGTGGAAGGTAGAAGAGGCGATACAATCTGCTCAGAATTCACTAAAATTGAGGGACTTTATGGGTAACACAAAAATCGACCAACGCGGCCGAGGGCATTGGACGGTTTAACCTCAGTTTTTTTTTTTAGGAAGTGTTTTTTAGATATGTATTTTAAGCCGTCGGCATGAGTTCAACCTCAGTTCTTTTTCAGATCTACAGAATCCAAATCTGCAGTAGAGCGCAGTGGGGAGATTTAATTTTCGATCCAGTGTACACTGGCTGGCTTTGGTTATTGTGCCCTGATGGCTAAAATGTCTTTAATGTTGTCGATCGATATTTCTCTTGGTCGTCCCGTGCTGTTGTAGCTAATCTAGGATGTAGTGATTGCGGTGTTTTTTGGTTATGTAGGTTTCAGATAATGGCTGGTCATACTGAGCACTGGTAGCTCAATGTTTGTGTGGATACAGTGCAATTTTTGTGTTTGTTTTTGCTCATAGTTATGGTTGGATGTCTTAATAGTGTTGATAAATAAATGTAATTGTTTGCTGATATCTGGTTTCTATTTCTCTGTCATTTCTGTTAACCTCCATGATTTTTTCTAGTTTGTTTGATTCCCTAACTTGCTTCAGGCCAGCACCATTTAGCTGTATGTTTAGTGGGATAGGGGTTCTACTGATGTGCATTTTTACGATATCGCTTACATTGATCAACATACTATATTTAGCATGTGCTGACCTGTTAATGTGATCGTGCAGTTTATCTTCCTCCCAGTAGAACAAGCGCTGGTCGTCAGGTGATAGTAAAAAGTTACTTACGTAACCTTTGCAGGTCATTGCAGAACCAGCCCCAGAATGTGTTGGCTTTTGTAGTTCTTTAGGCAAATTTACGTCCAATAATTTGCCATTGCTTTCCGATCGGTCAGCTTCTCTATACAACTATTGAAACCAATGCAAGGCGCAATGCAAGCAGGTGGGATCGAATCCAGCACCTTTGCATCACGAAGCTCACTCCCTACGCCTAACACATAATAGTAGTTTGTTAAATTTAGGTTCGTCGATTACTTCGCCTGATACATGTACGTCCTATGATGATTTATTAGAACCTGCTGCCGTAGTCATTTTGTCTTTTTAAATCTATATATATATTTAAATCAATGTTTGTGTGTTTGTTTGTTACCTATAGACTTGTAAGCTACTAAACTGATTTAGCTGAAATTTTCAGGATATGTTTGATTTGATCCTGTCATGGTTTGAAATAAGTGGCGGCATTTGTTAGGAAAATATTTTCATTTTAGTGACATTTAATTTAAGCCATGCATGCGCAGTAGTCGGAACGCACGACTTCCACCATTTGCCGGCGTGGTACAGCAAACCGGACATAGCGAGCGAGCTTCGTGATGCCAAAGTGCTGACTATCTCTACGTCTGCGAAAACCATGATTGCGACATTAACCGTGTTAGACACGCTGGATTTCTATTGTTGTGCCGTTTCAATAATACTTGAAGTTTATACTTGGGATATCTGTATATGAGAAAACAATTGCCTGGGGTATTGAGTTGTGTAGTCAAAACACAAATCGCAAATGAGTTTGTTCTCTTTTCGCTGCTTTCCGGTACAGCATTTGATATTTTTTTTTTTTTTTACTAGGGTGCAAAAAAAAAAAAAAATTATCTCCTGCACTCTCGTGGCGACAGCACTAGCCATGCGGCCCTAAATACTTTTAAAAAAAAGTGCAGGTATGTGGGCAAACCAGTTGATAAATCGATTTGACCATTTCGCATACTTATGATTTCATTTCAAACTTTCCGACTGCATGGTTGCGTTGAATTTTTATAGATTTCCATTTATTTTCATTTTGATCTAATTTTTTCGTTTGACAATGCGTTGGAATTAGGCTGTGTTGTTTACCATCGCATTCATTTTGTAATTGTGGTAAATTTTCATGTTTTCGTTGCTTTTCACTTGGTTTTTTTTTTTTTTTTTTTCTCCCGACTACTTCAATGAGGGAAAGAGTAGTCGGTGAATTGGGGGGGGGGGGGGGGGGGGGTGTAACATAAACTGTAAACTGTATAAGCTTCAAGTCACTTAACTGCCTTGCCCACTCAAAGTAGCAGTAGTAGTAGTTGTGATTGAGCGGTTAACCGTAGTGCTGACATGCCGGAGACTGCCGTTAAGGTGATGGCGTTTTTCTATCGGTGAGCGAAATTACACATCCTAAACTGACCAGTCCGTGGCGATAGCACTAGCCATGCGGAGCCAAATCTTCTGGCTCACGACTCCCCTCCTGTCTACTCTGATGGTAAAACAGATAGCAGTGACATTATTTTAGTTATTGTGGTGGTGGTGGTTGTAGTGGTACTTAAAAGATGATATGGGAAATTTTACACTAGCCACATTTACTACTCATTACAATTCCTGCTCCCCATTTTAGTCCGTATGGACAGGAATATCAAGGTCAGTTACCAAAAATATAGTTAGGTGATGACGTTCATCACTTTAGAAGAGGGAGAGAGCAGTAGTCTTTGGATAGGGTAGTGGAAGGGGGATGATGACTGAAAATGGTAACTTAAAAAGCTAAACACATGATTTTAAAAAGTCTTCATTTCCTAATTTGTTAATATTTTATTCTCTTTTTTTTTTTTTACGACTCACTAGGATATTACAAGTACAGTAGAATGCTTTACTTTCGTCCAAAAAAAAAATTAAAAAAGCTTTAGCATGTGAGAACCAAAAAAAACATTTTTTTTTTACTGTACTTATATTACCATTTAAAACACCACTTATATAAATAGGAATAAACTGTTGCATGTTCTAAAGTCGGAAAACCAGACTATATCTATATTTGTGCAGACAAAGAATACGACAGTAACCATATTAGACACATGCGATTTCTTTTTCGATTTAGCATAACTATGCCACAGCAACGCGTGGCAGGGTACAGCTAGTATTTAAATAAACATGAATATTGAAACGATCAAATGGGAAATTCAATCTTATAGAGATGTTCTATGTTTTAAGTTTGCAGTTTGAAGTACGGATTACCAATATGGCACACCCATAAGTGCTCAGATCTTCCATTGGGGGAAGAAAAGGCAGAAGAAGACTGAAACGTATATGTATTAGGGATAAATGCAGGCTTCAGACGTTAGCCACAGGTGACCCTGTTCAATTCCCCACAATAACTCATACCCACCTGATGATCTGTACATGGGAAACATGGTTAAACTTTTTGCGTTACTTTATATATTTACACTAGCTGTACCCGGCCACGCGTTGCTGTGGCCCAGAATGGTGAAATGGAGAGGAAAGAAAATAGCTCTCAGCTAACAGTGTCTGTCATACCCCCACCCCACCCACTCTCCCCTTGACGCAGTCATATCTCCCTCTCCGAAGGATTAAAAAATCATCCATGGCCAAATTATTAAAAAAGAAATAGTTAAGAAATCAGAACTTTAAAACAATATTGTAAGCTCTTGCAGCTAACTTTGTTTGGCAAAACATCCCTTTCCACCAATCATATCTCCCTCTCCGTAGGATTGACAAATCACCATATGGCGAAATTATTAAAATTGAAATAGTTAAGAAATTGGAACATTAAAATAATATTTTAAGCTCTCTCAGCTAAAGATGTCTGGCATAATCCTCACCCCCACCCCCGCTCCCCAGTCCTGTCTTCCTCTTCGAAAGATTAAAAAATCATCACCTGGCGAAGTCATATCTCCGTCTCCGAAGGACTGAAAAATCAACCATAGCGAAATTATCAAAATAGAAATAATTGAGGAATAACAACTTTTAAAGTATTTTTTTAAGCTCTCTCAGCTAACTGTGTCCGGCATAATCCCCCCCCCCCCCCCCCCCCCCCCCCACCATAATCATATCATCTTCTCAGAAGGATGTGAAAGTCACCGTGTAACGAAATATTGTAACTAAATTGAGCTTGGCATCCGTGTCCAAACAGACTTGAATAGGTAGCATTAACTTGTACAGAGAAGTAAGTGTAGCCAGTGTAACAGCTACCACATCACCCATCTAGTACTAGTACTACTGCAACCACTACCACCACCACCATCACAACAACAACAAAAACTGGCACTACAGTCTGTGTAGGTCGGTGTAGAAAAGAGGTGTTAGCGCCGCATGCTGTCGCCACGGACTATTTAGTTTAATTTTGCCCCCGGCATAGGAAAAAAAATTCATCACGTAACCAGTGATAGAACCCACAGTGAAAAGTACACTATACTCACGAATAGCGGAGAAAAATACCCCGCACCCGTCATCTCTCCCTTTCCGAGGGAACGATTTTTAACTGACCTTGGCATCCGTGTCCACACAAACTATACTGGACTGTAAGCCGTCTTAGTTACCAGTTTCTGTCATCGCCGACAACTTTTTGATCGAGAAGCGTCGCGGGGAGGCTTATTAGGACTTAACTGAAATCGGATGTCTTTGGGCAAAAGGCGCAGACATTGCAGGCTAGCTGTAACCCACAACACAACATGGCAACCACCTTTTCAGGGAAAAAAAAACAATTATCACCCAGCGGGGAATCGAGCACTGGTAACCCGCGTAAAGGATGACATACCTACAACTATACTACCGACGACTGCAGAGTTTAGGTCAGATATTGCAGCCTAGCTGTAAACCACAACACGACGTGCCAACGGCCCTCTCGAGGGCAAACGAAGAATACCCGTGACATGACCATTGAGCATCACGTCGCCACTGTCGCAGGCTAGCTGTAAAGCCCAAAACTGCAAAAGGCGTAGATATTTCAGCCTAGACATAAACCACAACACAACGTGCCAGCCGCCAAGTTAGGTGCAACAAATAATTACATATCACCTAGCGGTGAATCGAACGCGGGTCACCCGCATGATAAGCAGAATAGCTACCAACTACGCTACCAATAACTCGAAAAGATAGTTGAAATGAGATTATATAATAATGCAAAGTTCAAAAAGAGCTCGGCAGCCAAAAATAGCCAATCAAGTAAAAAGAAATCCGGGCCGGCATTGAAACACATAATGATTTGACCATTGCTGGAGCTACGTCGTTCGTGGTTTGTGCGATATTTTGACAAAAAAATACGCTCGCAGTCAAAGGCAACGTTGTGTGCAAATTTGCAAGCAATCGGTTCAGTAGTTTCCAAGTTTAGGGATTACAACATCAGAAAATGAACATTTTTATTAATAGAGATTGTTCAAATTCGTACTCTATTGTATGGTTTGCTGTTTCATAGATTTCTTGATGTTGTCAGTAAAGATGCAGAGCTGCACGCCTTTTGAGATGCTCTCGTAGTCAATCTTTGGAAATGATTAAACAGTTAGAGAAATAGGAGATAAAACGGATGGAGATAATGAAGTTCTCATACCCCTTGAAAATATGTCGAAATTATCGCACTGGTTTTCTGTAATTTTAGGCCGCTGTAAAATTTCCATCCAATAAAATAAAATAACACCAGGGCATGTCTTCCTAATTATGTCCATGTACAACTAACTGTTCAGGTATAATGTCAACGTGATTTTTGTCCTTTTTGTTTCCCCAGTGGCGTTCAATATGGAGCCTTATTACTTCTACAATTCAACAGCCGGGGATTGTGGAAAGTGTATAAAGGAAAGATGTGATGTTAACGGGATAAGATTTGGTAACATGGTTACGTGTCAAAAATATCGTCTAGTGATTAGAAAGCTGCAAATTCATTACACAAGTTGAGCAACTCCGGTAGTTCCTGTTGGTGTGTGATATTGTGAGTATGTAAGTGTATAGTTAAGAGTAAATAATATCATGATATGATATGCTTTTGACTCTCTTGTCATAAAGGAACTCTGGAACTGGATCGAAGACTTGGAGGAAATCCCTGTTAATAAGGCTTCTTATTTGTGGATATTTTAATGCGCGGAACAGATCATGGGACAGCACTGGGAAAAATTGATAATGAAATGATTTAGCACAGGCTAAACGACGGTAAAAAAGGTAACCAGGCCTCATAATGCAGATAGGGCTAGCGATTTGGCGTTTGTTGTCAGTCAGCAGTACTGGGTACACACCAGGGTTTATAAAAGTTAGAAAGAGTTGGAAAAGAAAAAGTAGAAGAGTTTCAATGCCAAATATATTAAAGGGGGGGGGGGGGGAAATAAACAGGAACATTATATAAGCGAAACTGAAGGGAAAAAATCACTGGGAACGTTTTGAAACTTCACCGACACATGTCTGGGAAGGATCGGCCTGCAATAACAGACACTATTTACAACAATAATGGTATGGTCATGACAGCAGGCGAAAAGAAATGGGAATTCTGCAAATCTAAAGGCAAAGTCATATCTCAAAGTAGCTGCAGACATGAAGCCCTAGGTAGAGTTAATGGTCATGGACTAAAGAGAGTAAGGTCTTAGATTGGGCAAGCTGAAGTTACAATCAGACATGTGTGCAGGCTTGATACATTTGAACCAGGAGAAGGGTGGGTTATAGTATCTGAGCAAGAATCAGATTTGTTTCAAGTTTTAATGACTTTCAGTCGTGAATGTATGGACTGGCCATTGGAGCTGCAGAATCAGAAGTTCAATGATTCATGTCAACTCCCTCTAAAGTGATGTGACTATCTATACAGATAGCAAAGTGCATGGGGGTTCATAGCACAAGCGTAGGAACGTCGCTTGGGGCAGCGAAGCCTGGCATATGATCACTCCACCTCTAGCTTGAGAATAGAGGTGGAGGCAGTCACTGCTGCCTTCCGATGGCTTTGGAATCAGCTGCACACACATGTCGTATTTATAGCTGACTCACAGAGCATTTAGAAAGGTGAAGACAGACATGCTCCTTGCAGAGTAGCAAGCATTGCTGCAAGAGATTTCAGGTAGTTAGCGGCCTTTAGATATTTTTCCCTTGCATGCCGGTGTGTTGTGAAACGAGCTTGCAGCAGACTAGCTAGTTCTGTATCATATGGTGGTAAATTATTATATGGCAAGCTAAGGTTGTGAGGGCCTTTTGGGAGCGAGTAAAAAATGCGGAGGCACAAATAAATGAACATGGTCACAATTTCATCTCAATAGTAGTAGAGGATGCCTGTCACATTTTGACCGTCAAAGTGTATTCACTGTATCTCGACGGACATCAGGACAATGAATGGTATCACCACAGATGCTCGGGTGTTGCGAACACGCTTCGTAATTGCGGGGTACTGGGTTCGACCCCAACTGTGGGCCCTGCCCCACGTGTTGGTTTCCACTGTGGTATCGAGAAGCCGACCATCCAGAAAGCAATAGCATACTGGACGCAAATTTGCCAAGAAAAGCCACAACAGCCAAAAAAGATGCAACTGATTCTGCAATGTCCTGTAAAGACAACTAACTAACTAACTAACAGTCATTCTCCTACCAATGCATACACATTCAGGACTTTCTGGAAGGCTTCAACTGCTACCCTATGAAGTGTTGCCACTTTGGATCCTTTACATCCAGATATAGATGTTTTTCCTTGCATTTAGATGGCGTGTTTGACATTCAGATGGCACATGTTTTTTAGATGTTTTTCATTTAGAGTGAATTTATCAAATCTAACCTAAGAAACAGGATGAAATTTTACCTCTTAAATGCTATCTTGACAATAAAATTCGGCCTGATAAGAGTAGGAAAAGGCTGTTCCACTTATCAGCTCCCTGATTGGGTTTAAAAGAAATTGGAACAGCTAAAGCATACCAGAGTCATTTTGGATCTGAAGCTTCAACTTCATCATCCAAGATAAGTTTATCCTGTGGATCTTTTAAGGCAGACTTCAGTAAAGATGAAGACATTATTTCTATTGGATAAGTCATATCAACAGCTATGAAATTTGTGACTCTTTCCATTTGGATGTTTTTTTATTTCTAGAATTTTTCCACGCACATTCTGATGTATTTATATATTTCTTGACTCTGTTCTGGATGTTGTTTTGTCAAAGAAAAGTGGCAACACTATTTCTATGTTCTGTGTTTGCTTCAGGCTTCAGGGACAACGAACTTTAGACGTTTGTCTTGGGCTATGAGTTTGGTGGTTCGTTTTTAGACTGTCATCTAATATTCAATGCCAGTGTCTTGATTACCCAGGCTTTTTTTTTTTTTCAATTTACACAACAGTAACATAATCCAAGTACTTCTCGGTATTAGTTTAAATTTGTTTGTTGAAAAAATGTATAGCTAGTAAATGTGTTTATGTCTGCTTGCATATATATATATATATATATATATATATATATATATATATATATATATATATATATATGTATTATATATATATATATATATATATATATATATATATATATATATATATATGTGTGTGTGTGTGTGTGTGTGTGCGTATTATAGAGTGTGCTATGTATGTGTGAGCCTACAATCGTGATAGACTTGAACAGAGAGCGACATTCTGTAAAATATATGCTGATTTATTAACTGTGCAGGTCCATTTCTGCAGAAACGTCACTCTCGTCAACAGCCCGCCAGAAAAAAACTCGGTCGCTCACCAGTTCTCTGGGCTCGTGTACTTTCCTGTCAAAGTGTCATTTATATCCGTGCCCATCTTTCCGTTGGTCGACTCCAGACTCATTTTTGCTGCTCTGTTCATTTCTGTTGTTAGTTTCCCCCTAACCCAATACGCCCTGCCCCAGAGTCTCAGTTCTGGACGGTCTCTTGCCACAGACCTGTGTGCAGGACCTGTCCATTTGTGGTTCAGGGTACCAGCCTGGAATTCCCGATTGTCATCTTCCACATACGTGAAGCCTTCTATTGCAGGAGCCCTAACGTCATTTACGCCATCAACTGCAAGAGATCTGGCATTTAAATACATCGGTGAAATGGGTTTGCGACTGGCTGACAGGTTCAGACAACATCTTTTCGATTTGCAGAACGGTGCCCTGAAACCAGTACCGTTGCATTTCAATTCCCAGGATCACCAAGGTGTCCACGACATGGAGGTGACAGCCATTAAATCCAGCCAATCCAGCTACAGAGTTTGCCAGTCTCTTAAAAATCGCTTTTTACACACTTCAGGAACTCTGGCGCCCAGTGGAATACACTGCCAACACAGCTTCATCTATAATATTAGGGACTGAACTGCCTACACAGTTTCTTCTTATTCCTGAGATAAAGGAAGATAAGGGATATTGTGTAATTGTGTAGTATTGTCTAATTTGTGTATGTGCTGTTAAAGGCTCCATTGCCTGCAACGTTAACGTTTTGCTCGTGTTTACTATATTATGAAGCTCGCTGCTATACTTTTCGTTCGGGTTTATATATTTCTATGATACACACACACACACACACACACACACACACACACACACACACACACACCCACACACAGCACGCACACACCCACAATCACCCATACATGTATGTATATATATATATATATATATAAAGATATATATATATATATATATATATGTATATATATATATATATATATATATATATATATATATAAATATATATGTACATACATATATGTATAAATATATGGGTGAGTGTGCGTGCTGTGTGTGTGTGTGTGTGTGTGTGTGTGTAGTACTGGAAAGAATGCAACCACTGTCAAACATAATGTTAGAAGCTGTAACAAAATGTGTCATTAATATTTATAACAGTGAATCACGTACCGGCTTGCCTCTTGTCTCTAATCATGCCTTTACCAAAAACACCTGATGCAAATGAATGTGGAGAAGATCAAACAGTTAGTTTAATAAGTCATGTTACTAAATATTAATGAGAATTATCATAAGAAGAAAAAAGTGCAAAATTAAACCATAAATTGTAGAGGAACAGTGTTTTTTTCTTTAATTGAATGTAAAGGCGTAACCCATGTAGTGATGTGTTTTTCTGTTTTGTTTTTTCAGGAATCAGCACATCGCAGATTGTTAACACTATGCACACCGCCCACTATTGGCAAACCACGTATGGATCTAATTGTTACTTCAATGTACAAAGTGAATAAAGCGGGCGCTAGTAAACATCCCTTTTCAAATGCCTTGTTTAATGTTCTGAAATGTTATAACTTGGTTGTCAATTACTATGGCTGCTTCTTGTTGCCAGTATATGTCTTTTTTTTTAAATTATCTCATGTGTTTACCATAAATGTTCGAGATTTCCACAATTATAATAATTTGTTCATTTTGAAATTTATCGAATGCCATATTGTAATCAATAAAGCACAAATTCAGATTTCTGGTAATGTAAATCATTCTTTCTGAAAGTTTTCTCAAGATAAATATGGCCTTGTTTATGCCTTTAGTAGGTAATGTAAAGTTAGGGACCCTTTTCCACACCTTAAGGCCTATAGGGCATATAGGGATAGACATATATTTTTATAGTCTAATCAGCGCATGATAGTTGATGTGTTCAGCATTAGACCAGCCGCCTTTACCTTCCAGGACTGCACCTGGTACCCACTTATGGTTGAGTCTACCTAGGAGCCAAGGTCATTTTTGAAAAAAGTCTGGCTCCGCCAGGGAGCGAACCCACAACTTTCCGATCCACAGGCCAGCGTCTAGCCGTTAGGCCACGGCGACTCCTACTTACTGTATAATTGTAAATTAAAACTATAGAACCTCCCTTCCACACCTTCAAGTGTATTGGTCATACAGGGCTGGACCTTTAAACTATAGACCAATTGGAACACGGTGGGTAATGTGGTCAACATCCCGTTCTCCGCATTTACTTCCGAGGAATTTCCTGAGTACCCATCTAAGGCAGAGTCGACATGGTAGAAAAGATACTTTCAAAAAAAAAACAAAGCAGCTTTAGCTCTGTATAATTTCTTATAACCAATTTTGAAAATTGCAGTTAAAAAAGCCCTTAATATGAAACGACCACAGTGTCAGACAACACAAGGAAAATGAAGAATGTATTAGAAGCTGTGAAAGAAACCACGCCAAAATGTACTTAAAACAGTATATAACACTCTGGATATAGCAACTGTCACACAAACACACAGATACACTCACACACAGCGGTTATGCAATCATAAAAACGCCAGGCACACTAGGACGTCATGAGCGCTGGGACAAAAAATAATTCTAACTCTTTCAGTCCCAAAGAATGCTTTATACATAATAGCCCGATGAACGCAAGATGCGCTGATTTTAGGTATCTCTTTGGTTAGTTCGACTTTAGTCTGCCCAAATAGAGTAGGTGACTTTTCATTCACAAGCTTGTTGGGCTGGTTGACTTTACTGAAGGTTATGGGTGTGTCCTGCTCTGTTGTTTGGTTTCTAAGATTTCTTATATTTACGTTTTCATATCATGAAAAAATAATGTCTGTGACATAGGTTGCAGCACTCTCTAGGGGAGTTGTGGTAGACCCAGTTTCTTCATGTGTTTCGAGTGTCAAAAGTGTTGGTCGTGATCAAATATACAACACGCGATGTCAACGGCATTGCGGAAAACCCTCGTACCACTGTGCGAAGGTCATGCGGTTCGGGAACTACCAATAAGAAGTTATATGGGCGGGGTCTGGGGAGACCAACGTCGAACCAACCCTCTCTATACTAACCTTGGGCCTCAGACGCTGAAAACTTTGTTGAACGCGCCTTGTTGCTAAAGATTTATGAGATAATACTGAAGTAATTTGCAGTGAATAGTATTGTAAAAGGTGATGGCTACACATCTGCGATGTTTGCCCTCTTCTGCTTGCTATTCCCCCCAGTGGAGCATAGGCGCTCAAACAAATCACTCCAGTCGTTCTATGATTCGCTGTTGCATGCAGCTCCCACCATGCCCTCCTCAACATTTTAACTTCACGCTTTAGCTCCCACCTCCATGTGTTTTTAGATGCCATATTTAAACCCCTTACTAACGGGAAAAGCCGCACGCCTAAAATTATCGTGACCTGCATGCCCCTCCCCCACCCAAAAAGTGTCCATTTATTTGCGAAACCCTGAATTATTCTTGTGTAAAATTTGATTAATTTAACTTAGTGCGTTACAAAGATGAAGAATGCCAAAACTGTAAGCATGTATGCTCCTTAAAGTAGCTATGCTTTTTTTTTTTTTTTTTGGTCGTATATATGATAAAAGCAATTTAGAAGTCAAAAGCGGACAAAGAAAGAGATGAGTGGAAGGAGAAAAAGAGACACTAGATGCAAGCAATATGACCTTAATGAATGCTACGTAAATACTAAAAGACGAGAAACTATATTCCTTTCGCTGTCATCAACGCTTTACATCAAAATGAAACCAAAAAAAAAAAAAGGAAGAAAAAATCAAAACTATCACACGAAAGTGCACCACAGACAGCTCTGTCCCAATGAAAGCCATGAGGCCGTCTTTACAAGCCCTACATAGCTAGAATATCCGAGCCTGGGAATACCATCATCTACCAGTACAGACTAAAGCTAGCACCACCCTCCTCTTTGAAAGATGTCGGATGTCGCTGAAAGAAAGAGGAGCGATCAGAGATTGAAAAAAAAAAAAGCATGCGCCTGCAAGCTCAACAATTATACAGTTGGCAAACTCTGAAAGTGTATCAGTATAAGAAGTAACTCCACAGGGGAGCATGTACAGCAGGAGTCTACCAATCATCAGTAGAAGTAACCTCTCGTCGACAAATGTTTCGGCCCACGAGCTCCTAGACATTTTCAGAGAGTGGGCCCACCTGAGTTCATGAAGCTCAGGGTTGGTTTCCCCTGCTGCACGAATTGCCGGATGTTATTCGGACAGGACCAAGACGAATTGGTGATTTTGCAGAAGGTACTGTGAGATAAGAAGTCGTTGCGGTAGCATAATTAAAGCAGTCTGCATACTTGGACGACCGAGCGGCAAGCTTACGACTGGTTTACCGGGCACATGTTGGACTTTGTTAGCAGGTGGCAGAGGGACACTTGCAGACAATTCGGACACGATGGACTTTAATGGATGAGAAATTCTTTCCCGCTAGACACCCAGACCAGCTCACCGAGGCCCGACCTCTACGTTGCTTTGTTGTGTCCAAAGCCAGCCCGACGCCCTCTCAGCAACCTCGCCCAGCTGTTTAAGTGTCCGTTTGCGTTCATTAAAGCGCAAGCCTAGTTCTTTAATCAATAGGAATAAACTCACAGGGAGCAAGTACAGCAGGGATCTACCAGTCATCAGTAGATGTTGTCCTCGTCGACAAACGTTTCGGCCCACGATCTCATAGACGTTTTCAGAGGTGGGCCCACATGAGTTCATGAAGCTCAGGGCTGGTACCCGTGCTGCACGAAATTACCTGATGGTGTTTTCTTTCGGATAGGGACAAGACGACTTGGTGATTTGCAGAAGGTACTGTGAGATAAGAAGTCATCGCGGTAGCCTAATTAGAACAGTCAGCATACCTGGACAACCGAGCGACAAGCTTACGATTGGTATACCGGACACATGTTGGACTTTTGTTAGCATGTGTCAGAGGATCACTGGCAGACAATTCGGACACGATGGACTTTCAAGGGGTGAGAAACCTTTTTCCACTAGAAACCCGGACCAGCTCACCGAGGCCCGTCCCCTACGTTGTTTCGTTGCGTCCAAAGCCAGCTCGAGGCCCTCTCGGCTACCTCGCCTAGCCGTTTGAGTGTTCGTTTCCGTTCATTATCGCGCAATCCTAGTTCTTTAACCACATTGTAGAGTGAAGTGGAGACGAGACCTCTCGCTCCCACTTTGACGGCAAAGACACGTACTGTGTACGCTTCGTTTCTCCTCACACCGGCTGCTAAATCACCGTATTTAGCTTATACGTGTGACTTTCGTCCAATCTCGACTCATACCGGACGGTCAGCTCAATCAGGATGAGCTGCCGTTTCTCCGCCGAGTGGAGAACTATGTCAGGTCGCAGGCCGGTCTTCCGGATTAACTCAGGATACCTTTCATGGCCCGGCAGATCAACCGCCATTAACCAGTCCCTCGCTGAGTCTAGCACAGATGGAGCGAATGCGTCTCGGTTGACCTTACCTTTTTGAATCTGCCCAGCCTTGAGGAAACGAATGGGGACTATGGTAGAACTGGCTCTAGCGTTAGCCCTCATTCTAGCCTGGTCAACAACGGTCTTCCGGATTGACTCAGAGTAAATAATACTCAATAGGATGTTTACACAAGAAAACTTACTTATCGGGCTTCCTAGAGCACCACGTTCCTCTTTGAAAGATGTCAGATGTCGCTAAAAGAAAGAAGAGCGATCGGAGATAAGAAGAAAAAGAATGAGCTTACATGCTCAACATTTATACAGTCGGAAAAGTCTGAAATTGTATCAGTAACAAATACTCGATAGTGTGTTTACACAAGAAAACTTACCTGTCGGCTTTCCAACTGCTGACACGCACAGAAGACCCAGCAACAGAACACAGAAAACGGCTCTCATGTTGACGAGATCACGGCAACTGCAGCGATGTGGACTTCCTGGCAATGAGATCTCGTCGGCACAATGGAAGTGATGTCTGTTCTAAATCTCTCAGCCGTAGAGCTACTTTATATGGCCTGCGAAGTTTTTTTATGAATTCGTTGACCTGAATGTGATCTGTTTGTACTAAAAAACTAAATAGCCACTTGTTGTGATTTCAGATAACACACACACACACACACACACACACACACACACACACACACATATATATATATATATATATATATATATATATATATATATATATATTTACATATACATGTATAAATATAAATATAAATATTTATATTAATTAGTATCCTACTTATCTTCTACGGTACAGAGTAGGTGACCCTGACATGACCTATTGCTCATCTAAATCAATTCCCAGCTGTCGGCGATAACTGAAGCGATAAAAGTGCACTGATAACACACCAAAAAAAAAAAAAAACCAGGCGTGAATAAGCAATTCATTTTTAACCTGCTCATAATTTAGCAAACCGTTTACTATTTTTGTTTACTGTGTTGACCATTACGTTTGACATTGCTCTCCCTACTCCTATATTTCCATTACCTGCTCGTGCATTAAAATCTTCCGTTACAACCACTAAGTCATGTTTAGCAATTGTCTTAACTTGATGCTGCAGTTGCTCAGAAAAGTGATCCTCTGTCTCAGTGTCATTAGTTGGAGCATATCATTGAATGATGATCACTGTAACATGTACTAAACCCAGCTCTAATTATTCTGCTTGACATAGGCTGACATTCTGGAAGACATTTTACAGGCCTGGGTTTTATCACACTGACTGCTCCTTCTACGTTTTCCATCTTCTCTCCCTGATTATAAAAGGGTAAACCCACTAACAACTATTTCACCTGCTGCTGGCCAGCTGAGTTCACTAAATCCTAAAATATCCAGTTAGTATCTCTTCAGTTCTTCTGCTACCTGAGCGGATTTGGTTACCTGCGTCCTAACATTCCAAAAACCTTTTCTAGTGATTATTTATTTGAGTTTCAATGTCTGGCCACTGAGTTCCACTGAGCGGCATTCATCAGTGACCGTCACACATGCACTCTATGCACCACACACTACTTGACTGGTTTGTTTACCGCAATGGCACCCTATTCTGCAAGTTTATATTAGGGAAGCTGGCCTAGGTCCAACCACGGCCAGCTCTAGATATAAGACTGTACAGCTCAAACGGGCATTCCCGTTTTCTTGAGGCTCGCGTGTCCGGTCAGTGGTTACAATTGTTATCGGGTCGATTTATCCACAAACTAAATTACAGTTTAATTAATTTGCAACAGATCTTATTGAACAAAATTATCATTTTAAAGACAAATATTTTCTAATATCCATTTTTTTCTTCAAAATAAAAATATATTCTCATCGACTTGCTACATCAAGCTTGATAAATTGACGCCAAAAGTGAACTTTATTCGTATTAAGCTTGATCGCATAAAGGCGGCTTTGAACAACTTGTAGCTTCTAGTCTGCACGATGTGTATCTCCGAAATGGGTTTATAAAAGCCTGCATGCAGAGAAAACTCAGCAACGGTAGACAATATACAGCTTTCATTTTGGAAGTTCATGGTAACTGCAGTTACTGCATGCTTATGTTTGTCTGTAAGTTTTCTCTATGTGGGTTCCAGGGCCCGATTTGGGGTTGGGGGTGGGGAGACCCAGGACTTTTGCTCGAAATCAGAGCTCGTTTGCCTGAGAGGTGAGAAACTAACAGTCTGAATACAAATGATCTCGGAAACAGAATGGAATAGCTGTCTCTTATTATACACACAGCTGTGCGTTTCTTCACGTGGCTGTGTTGTTGTACTGAGATTCTGTTGATCTGAATTTAGTCATAGGCAAGTTGCAATTTTAGATAGCTTGCATACGGGTAACATGAATGTCTCTCTAATAGTACAGTATAGGCTGCCTTTGTTTTCCAAAGTTTTACTAAAAGCTTTAATTTACTTATTACTTACTTGAGTGAATACTCCGCTTTCAATGCCAGCTGTGGAGATTAAAGTGCATCCAGACAGAAGAATGTAAAGTAGGCAATTAAACTTTAACCCGCTGACGTGAAAAAACATCCGTGTGTTTTTTTTTTTTTCGATTCATGTTTCAACAGACACTTAATTTCAAGGTATTTATGTCCCAGTGGGAGCTTTTCATCCCCATGATAGATTCACCACCCCCCCCCCCCCCAAAAGTATGTCGTGAAAGGAGTCTCAAAAAAGTCTACTAATAAGCGACTAGTGCATAGTAAAGCCTTTCATATCAGCATTCACCACAAGGAAACCGCCGTGGTATAGCGTGTGTTTCTGAAGGTGGTGGGTTGTCCAAACTGACTTTGGCTCCTAGGTCGACCAAGCCTTAAATAGGTACCAAGTATAGTCTTGGGAAGTAAAGGTAGCCAGCATGATGCTGACCGTATCATCCACAAATCGCCGATCGGCCTGTAAAATAAGGATCTAATCCTACAGATGCCCAATGCACCTGAAGTCGTAGACAATGATACTTCACAGTTACCTGCCATGTTCACGCTGTTTTTTAAAGAATCCAAGTCTTATTTGACAATTATATGAGAACGTCTAGTTTCTGTATAAAGTGACATATATATCTAAATATATCACTGTAAAATGTAAACAACTGCCTCCATAATGTCACTGTTTTAATTTTGAATAACGGATCAACATCATGGAACACCCTTAGTAAACCATAAGTGTTCCGTTTTTCTTCCAACTCCATCCTGAGTTCGAAGAATCTCACCGCAATGCACGAACTCTGTTTGCACCGGCCAGGATCCTGAAATACTTCGGACTCAGGCTTGAGTTAGAAGAAGAACAGAGCACTTATAGATTACACCCATGTGCCATAATATTTATCCGTTAAATAAACATAAACATTAACATTACTGAAATGCACAGAGGCCAACAGCAAAACGTATGTCAATATAAAACAGAGAGAACTTTAGAAAAAGCTATCTCTGAGAACAACACTAATGAATCCTACCCTATACCCTACAACCTGGAAACAGGTCAGCAATCAGTGTCATCAAAGTTGTAGACAAGTCAAATGACTTCACAAACAACAAACTGTTGTTAGCATAATCCAGGAAAAAAAAACTATCCTAAACAGTCGTTGAGACATGCATATACACAGATAGACCAGCAACCAGTGATGCTAAGAATGCTGGTGCTTGAGTTTATCACATTTCCAGACAATACAGTACACATCAGATGTACATCGTCGATCCAAGCATTAAAACAGGCCGCCAAATTGATTCACAAAACCACTTCTCAAAATCACAAAGTTGACACATTCAGAAATGCCCAGTCGGTGCTACATGCCCCCGAGAATGGTGAGCTTCTTCACATGAGAGCCGAAATTAACATAGTGGCTTACCCAACAACAACAACAGCAACAACAACAGCAAAAATGAGTACTGTACTTCAAACAGTGCCGCCCGCTGGGGTATACACGGAAATAAAGCCTTCGATAAACTCGCTAAGAAGCTGGAGAATGTAAACTGGAAGGCAATGCAATGACGTAATCTTAGAAAGAAAAGAGATCATTCAGTCTATAATAAGTGAGGTCAGTGGAGCCAATGATGACAGCATAGACAGGTCATCGTCATCATGTTGCGCCTCAAGATAAGGCCAATATAAACTTGACCTGTATATGTGCTAGCTTGGTGTAAAGAGTTTATCATTGTGCCATTTAAGAACGGCACCGATAAGGCCAAATGGGCGATTGCGTGATGTGACTTCAGATCACTAAATGTGTAAGATAGATAGGAGACATAGACGATAGTGTTTTCATTGATGTGATCTTTTTAAGTCAACAGGTAAGTAAGTAATATCAGAACAGGCAGTGTTGTCTGTATAAACAAAATTAAACTACTCCTATAAAAATTATGTGTAAGCATGAAATGCACTTTGGTAGAGAATGAAAGGGTGGGAAAAGGTGGGTGGTGGGGGGGGGGGGGGATTTAGTAACGGAGGTCACACCAGACTAATTACAGGAAACACGAACAGAGGACAGATTTCCAAATTGAACTACAAAATGTGATGTTACACAGAGATTCGCCAGTATCATGCATACATGCATGCGTAATATATATATATATATATATATATATATATATATATATATATATATATATATTTGGCTCTGTGGCTTAGTCAATGCGAACGCTTCGTAATGCCTGGGTGCCTGCGTCGATCCCAGCTGCTGGCCATGCACCTTGCATTGGTTTCGACAGTGGTATCGAGGGAGCCGACCGTCCAGAGGCAACGGCAAACTAATAGACGTAAATTGGCCTAGAGAAATCAAACAACAACCAGGGGCTGCTGGGGTTGGTTCTGCAGCGTCCTGTAAAGGATATGCAACTTACCTTGCTACTGAATATATATATATATATATATATATATATATATATATATATATATATATATATATATATATTGCTGGTATCCTGCTCACAGTATGTCATTACTTGCAGATTCACTAGTGCTGTGTACAGGATTTTTTTAATTACTCACAAAAATGGGGCTATTATGGACACAATTTGTTATAACTTATATATATGTTGATGTCCACACTTTGTTATTACTTACATATATGCTTGTATCATGTACTCAGTTTGCATTACCTAATGCATGCACTAGGCCATGTACACAAATTGTTAATATTGCATTTCTGCTGGTGTCGTCTACACAATTAGTTATTACTTACAGATTCACTAGTGGCATGTAGACAACATGTTATTACTTACAGATTCACTAGTAGCATGTAGACAACATGTTATTACTTACAGATTCACTAGTGGCATGTAGACAACATGTTATTACTTACAGATTCACTAGTGGCATGTAGACAACATGTTATTACTTACAGATTCACTAGTGGCATGTAGACAACATGTTATTACTTACAGATTCACTAGTGGCATGTAGACAACATGTTATTACATACAGATTCACTAGTGGCATGTAGACAACATGTTATTACTTACAGATTCACTAGTGGCATGTAGACAACATGTTATTACTTACAGATTCACTAGTGGCATGTAGACAACATGTTTATTACTTACAGATTCACTAGTGGCATGTAGACAACATGTTATTACTTACAGATTCACTAGTGGCATGTAGACAACATGTTATTACTTACAGATTCACTAGTGGCATGTAGACAACATGTTATTACTTACAGATTCACTAGTGGCATGTAGACAACAGTTATTACTTACAGATTATTACTTACAGATTCACTAGTGGTGGCATGTAGACAACATGTTATTACTTACAGATTCACTAGTGGCATGTAGACAACATGTTATTACTTACAGATTCACTAGTGGCATGTAGACAACATGTTATTACTTACAGATTCACTAGTGGCATGTAGACAACATGTTATTACTTACAGATTCACTAGTGGCATGTAGACAACATGTTATTACTTACAGATTCACTAGTAGCATGTAGACAACATCTTATTACTTACAGATTCACTAGTGGCATGTAGACAACATGTTATTACTTACAGATTCACTAGTGGCATGTAGACAACATGTTATTACTTACAGATTCACTAGTGGCATGTAGACAACATGTTATTACTTACAGATTCACTAGTGGCATGTAGACAACATGTTATTACTTACAGATTCACTAGTGGCATGTAGACAACATGTTATTACTTACAGATTCACTAGTGGCATGTAGACAACATGTTATTACTTACAGATTCACTAGTGGCATGTAGACAACATGTTATTACTTTACAGATTCACTAGTGGCATGTATTTACAACATGTTATTACTTACAGATTCACTAGTGGCATGTAGACAACATGTTATTACTTACAGATTCACTAGTGGCATGTAGACAACATGTTATTACTTACAGATTCACAAGTGGCATGTAGACAACATGTTATTACTTACAGATTCACTAGTGGCATGTAGACAACATGTTATTACTTACAGATTCACAAGTGGCATGTAGACAACATGTTATTACTTACAGATTCACTAGTGGCATGTAGACAACATGTTATTACTTACAGATTCACTAGTGGCATGTAGACAACATGTTATTACTTACAGATTCACTAGTGGCATGTAGACAACATGTTATTACTTTTTCAGATTCACTAGTGGCATGTAGACAACATGTTATTACTTACAGATTCACTAGTGGCATGTTGTACAACTTAGTTATTTACTTACAGATTCACTAGTGACAATTTAAATTCACTTCAACATGCATTAGTTAGTTTTTACTTACAAATTCACAAATGTCATGCACACACTTTGTATTTTATACACAAATTCACTAGTGGCATGTAGACAACATCTTATTACTCACAGATTCACTAGCGGCATGTAACAACATGTTATTACTTACAGATTCACCGGTGGCATGTAGACAACATGTTATTACTTGTTTTCACTAGTGGCATGTAGACAACATGTTACCCACTTACAGATTCACTAGTGGTTGATGTAGACCTCGCGTTATTACTTCCCTTGCTGTAAATGACTGTCCTTGCAAGGTTGTCATTTTATTACTTTCAGATTCACCGCAGGCATATAGACATAATGTTATACCTTACGATTCTCTAGTGCCTATCATATCATGTAGACAACATGTTATTACTTACAGATGTCACTAGTGGCATGTAGACTTAATCAATTCAGAGGTAGTTACTTTTAAAAATCTCTAGTGGCATGTAGACAACATGTTATTACTTACAGATTCTCTAGGTGACCCAGATAAGAATAACAAATTATTACCCAGATAATCATAGTGGCATGTAGGGAAGTAAGGCATGTCGGCTTGATGTTGAGCACATCAAGCATCAGGCGCCGACTAGTCTATATCAACAAATTACACTGTCTGTTTCATAAATTATAATTTTATTCATAAAGTATTTCATAATGAATGAATCCAAAATACCCCACAAATGAATAATGTATGGCATCATTTTGAAGGAGGTAAGAAATTGAAATATTTATTTATTTAAAGTTCATCTACATTTGTGTCAATCAAATACTAAATGTGCACACTCACAGATTCAACATACCGTAGATGTAGACACAACATGTTATTCAAACAATACATTTCTTATTACTGAAATACATAGTAATACGCATAGTACACAATCCTATATTATGCTTACATAGTTTGCATTGTGGCATATACACAATTTGTGTAGATACATACAAAACACAACTACATTATATACATATACAGCTATACACTACATCCATTTACAAATTCACTAATA
>CAJHNH020000057.1:0-32500 GCA_905116865.2 Candidula unifasciata | reverse complement strand
CTGTTTCCTCTCCAGTACAATCAGATTACTGAGATATCAGCCGGAAGTCTACCCATCGGTCTCACAGAGATCTCATTAAATTACGTCCCCATTACAACCATCGACGACAACGCCTTTGACCAGGTCTCCACCACAATGGAGTCACTGTATTTCAGCAATGCAGATTTTTTTAGAATCCCGGATGCCTTTCTTCACTTGAATGCTCTCCGACATTTGAACATAATCGCCACACCCGTTAATGACTGGAATATCGGAGCTTTAGCTTACATAGGAAAAACCTTGCAGACCCTCAACATTGAAGAAGTCGAATTTACAACATGGCCGCCTTGGCTTCGGTGTTTCGAAAACTTGAATGAATTAAGTATTCAAAGTAACGCCATCTCTTCCATACCAGACAACGGCTTTGATCATTTGGCTGACAACTTGCAGGTTTTAACACTTAGCAACAATAGTTTAACCGACACACCAAAAGCACTGGTCATTTTAAAGAACGTTGAGAGTTTAGATTTAGGACTCAATAAAATATCAAACGTAACTTGGCTGCCTCATAATAGCAAATTATTCAGTTTGGCTTTAAATCTCAACAGTATCAGTGACGCTAAGCAACTTAGCAATGTTCTTCGTCCATTCGCCAGCACCCTTGATACTGTACTGCTTTCTCACAATCGGTTAACGGTTATACCCGATCTGTCGTTCTTGACAAGAATAGATACATTTGATCTTTCTTACAATCTCATTTCAGATCCAGCCTCAGGTGCCCTTCACAATGAAACCACCATGCTAGATTTAAGCTTTAACCAGCTTCCATCTATCCCGGTAATCTATAGAGGGCTTAAGTTGGTGTCCAGTATGACCTTAACACATAACCTTATCCATGTAGTTCAGGGTTCGTCTATACCAGTTTGGATAGCATATCTATATCTTGAGTTTAACCTTATCACAGAGTTAAGCGACACAAGTTTTCCCGATAATTCTTCACTGCAAGTCTTGCTTTTAGATGGTAACCCTCTAGTTAAAATATCCAACTTAGCGTTAAAAAATCTCAAATTCATATACAGTCTGAGTCTTAAAAATACCAAATTAACCCGACTTCCTCTGAGCCTTTCCTATTTAACAAGCATATTTGATTTAGACCTCAGTAATAACACTGGCCTAGTGTGTACTTGTCTAGAGAAAAGTCTGAGAGATAAGATTACATCTAATATAGCCATCATTGGCGACTGTGGAAATATTCGCATTTATGACTTCTTTGCGATTCTAAGTTCAAGCTGCCCGTAATGTGACTTTGATTACTAATTAGAGCTACGGTGTTTAATCTTTAGCCCTATCATTATCAGCATCATCACCATCAGCAACAGCAGCAGCAGCAGCATCAACACAATGCTTTGCTGTCACACGTCGCGGACCAGACATGCAGTTCATCAAAATGAAAATGACATTGTTTTGCCATCTGTAATTAACCACACCGAGAGGGGGCTGCGTAATTTCGAGGCATGGTGTCTGCCTCGAGTGGTAGAGGTTCCGGGTTCAATCCCCGGTAAGAGCTGGTATTTTTTTCAGCTGAAATTTGACATCTAGTAATTTTCCCTGGTCTATGGGTAGTGAGATCGGATGCCCGTGTGCATTGTTGCGCACGTAATAAATTCCCTGGCATTGGAAATCAAAAAGAGCAGCCTTAGGGCGCTTCCCGGGCAACATTTGTAGGTAAAAATCTACCCAAAGTATTTCAAGATCGTCGCCGGTGCTAAAGAGCCCGTGCACTATGTGAGCTTCTTTGGACTCAGACAAGTTAATAGAAGAAGGGAGCACTCATGAGTTACTACCCGTGTGCCATTGTGTTGATCCGTTGTTCAGACTTCAGACCTTAACCACACCAAGAATCTAACGCAGAGCAAGAGAAAGTCTGCGAAAAAATGGAACGATGACATCAGGAATGAGCCGTGCACCGAAATAGAACATCATTTATTTACGTGCCTCACATCAGTGGTTCTCAATCTTGACACACAACACATAGCTTTTTCCAATACATTTCAGAGCGCTGAATTATATCAATGAAAACCTGTAATAACAATAGAATCTGAGAAGAACTTGTTCCTTATCTGCAGTAGAGCATTGTATGCTAAAATATTCGGACACATACTTTTTCCCAATAAAAAAAAACATATCACAAAACAGCAGCACATGAGTTTGTTGATTCTCAGAAAGATTCGTCATGATGTGCTTTTCACTAATTGTTTTGATAGTCACCGTAAAAACAGCAAATATGAATTACATAGGGTTATTATGAAATTAATGATGAAATTAAGAAGAATTGGGACGCAACTGAGATGCAGTTTTTGAAAACACGTTGGACTGCCAGAATAAGCAACATTGAATGCCAGGAAATGGCCAATTAATGTAGAACATTATATACAACAGTGAGAAGGAGAAAACGTTTCTGGTCATGTAATGAAAACAGGATGTAGTTGGTGGTTCCTAAAGGTGTCACTAGGTGACAGCAACATCGAACTTTAAATCTTCGCTCGTCAGGTGGCGTTGTGCAACACAGAAACAAAATGGCTACTGTACCTACAGAGTGTACTCTCAAAGAACAACATGCTGTTTTGCGTTTTGAATTTCGGAAAAAGGAAAAAAAAAAGGGACGGGGGGGGGGGGGGGGGGGGGGGGGGGGGGGGGGGGTGGGGGGGGGGGGGGGGGGGGGGGGGAGCTGCCTGCAAAAGACATTTATAAGATGCTTCCTTTTTATGCTAACAGTTCTTTATCCCGTAAAGCAGTGCAGATGTGAGTAAGTAATTTGTCTCAATGACGCTATACGATTGTTAACTAATTCTGATTTGGTCGGCCTGTTGAGAGTGCAAAAGATACATCCGTGCAGCGCGATGCGGAGATGATTGAAAGTGACAGGCGAGTAACGGTTGATTCTGTAGCAGCTGCAATAGGGTGCTCACTTGGTTTTGGTCCGCTGAAAACCCACCTTGGTGGGAGACATTTCACAAACGACGCAAACATGGAAATGTGGGTCAGAAAATGTGGGTCAGAAAACAGAGCACGCAGTTCTATGCATCAGGTTTCGGAGGACAGATGAAACGTTGGAATTAGTGCATCAATGTTGGTGGAAACTATGTCGAGAAATAAAAAGGGCAAGATTGCCATATAATGAAACTGCTACTGGCACTATCAGAACTGGAGCTCTTCCTGGCTGCTGATTGTGAGGACAGAGCGCCTATGGACAATTTATTAGTCCTTTATTCTCATTTCTTAGCTCAACACCCACCACCCACTACGATAGTCTAGATTCTGAGGATATGCAGCTGGATTTATATATGGTGAGAGAAAAGAGGCAGTATGGTTAGTGCTATAGAGGGCCAGTCTACACTTTGTGATATTAAGGGGAAACATGCTTTTATCAACATCCTAGATGACGGGAGCCTCGTTGTCTGGAGGCATGGTGTCCGCCTCAAGTGCTGGACATTGTGGGATCAATCCTCGGTGAGGGTTGGGATTTATCAACCTCATTCGGAGTTCTAGTGATTCTTCCTGGTCTCTAAGTAGTGAGATCAGATGCACGTGTTCATTGTTGAGCAGGTAAAAAAAAAATCCCTTGGCAGTTGGAAATCGAAAAAAGTAGCCGTGCGGCGCTGCCCGGACAAAATGTGGAGTTAAAAATCTACTCATAGTATTTGAGGATTCTACAGAGCCTGCACATTGTGCTGAACTTCTTCGGAATTGGAAGAAGAACGGAGCACTTATGGGTTACTACTCGTGTGGCATGATGTTGATCAGTTGTTCAAACCTCAAAACTAGATGACGTTCAGTATGGACATTCCCAGGAAACAGCTGTGATAATTGTGACATTCTATACGCAAATGCAGCAGGTTTAGAAGCTGCCTATTGTCTCTGGAAACAAGATGACGAGTATGGCTTGTCGTCCCATACATCACCGTATAGGAAGAATAGATCTTAAATAAATTAAACACCAAATGCACACAATGAGACGCACATTAGAGTGATGGGTGATTAAATGAGCACGATCATACAGAGACAGTGGGTTAGGACACTGAAACGGTGTACCACATGTAAAGTTACTTTTGTCTACGTCCCGGGCATGTAAAAGTGTATAAAAAATGAAAAGATCCATTTTAACGCCTTGAGGCACATCGGGCATATGAGAAGAGCACCTATATTCTTACAGACCAATCGGCATTAGGTGGGTAAAGTAGTCAGCATTACGACGACTGTCGTTAGAATGAATCATCGCCATCATCAGGTGCCTTGCCGACTGGCGTGGGCGATCATGCCTCTCCAAAATCTGCGATCTCCTGCAGCATGTATCAGTTCGTGTGCGGACACACCTCCATGCCATGCAACAAGATTGTCAAGAATCTTTCCTCGTTGTCTTCCTCTATCCTTTCTTCCACAGATCTTTCCAATGGTCACAACATGTTCTATTTTCCTTCTTCTCACAACATGGCCGAAAATATGATTACTGTCTCCTTCTCATGTCTGTGATAAGTTGTTTTCGGGCTCCCGCCTCTTTCAAAACCTCTTGGTTGCTCTTTTTGGCTGTCCAAAGTATGTATACGTTAGTAATAAATACGCTAGTCCCCGTCAGAAATAAACTATTCACGTAGCACCAGATACGTCATTAATTACTGATTAAACGAATTAGGAATTATAATGCAGAATGCCCTCTTTCATACCCTCAGACATTCTCACACGTGCTCTGTCTTCCTTCCTCAGTAGCCAAAGAAATGTACTTAGCTAACAATGTCAGCTGCAACATGATTAGAAATCCGTCTATGCTTTTCCCAACGGCGTTACATGTCTTTTTTAGAGATAAGAAAACGGTCAGACGTAACAATATAGACAGTAACTGATAAGAAAAAGGACCAGTTGCAATAAGGAGTCTGTCGAATGCTGCCATTAAAAGCAGTTTTGGTCCTAAATATGGAGGACTATAATTACTAGTAGAGTTGGGATTTGTTTTCGTATCTATATCTGCAGTAGGCATGTAAATAAATATATTTCACCTTTTTTTTAATGGTCTTCGGGTTGGTACGCTATACTGTAGAAACGTTGGTCCAAAGGACCATGTTGAGAAGCAGACTCTCCTACTAAATACGCCTAGCTAAATCACAGGGAACTGAAACCAAGGAGGAAACATCAGAAAGGAAAGGACAAGAAGAACACCAAGGACAACAGGATATGGAATGAGCGGTCTGACTTGGAGAAGAGAAGAAGCATTAGGTCCAGATACAGCGCAAATACCAGAACTTTAGCCACGAAAGTGACACAAATAAACAAGACCACAAATATAGCCGCAGACTGTTGGCAGCTTCGTTTAGCTAGCAGCAGGTTGAAGGTGGTGTTTTTTTTTTTTTTTTTTTCATAAACGAAATTGGAGTTGGACAATAAAGGTCAGAGGGTAGACACTTTTACTAAAAGAGACAGACAGGCTTAAGAATATAACAATGTTTCCTGCAAAAGATCTTGCTAGAACAGTCATGGATAGGCATATGCTAACATCGCAGAGGTGACGCATTTTGTACATATGAAAGAAATAAAGCACAAAATATAGTGTACCACAAGAGTTGATATGGTCATGTGAGAAGTGTAGTTGATGCACAAGTAAGGGAAACTGCGTCGTGCTTCAGCATTGAAATAGCATTGGTTCCAATAAAGTGACAGCTGTAATCGTATGTGTTAGACCGAAAGCACACATATCGCAGCATAGCTGTAAACCACAGTCCAACCACTCTTTTACAAACTGAACAATAATAAGAAAGCAAATTTTTTTTTAAACATTGTGTTTCTGTTTAAAAAAAATCAGGTGTCATCTCCACAATGAAGTTTGACCAGATCGGCTACAATGCATCTCCAACCTGCCCTATCTCTTGTCTTGATATTACACTCTCTCAAATATTGTGGCCCACATCTTGCTCTCTCACCTTTGACGGTTCCCTCCAGTAATGTTTACAACAGCAACAACAAAATTAAAATGTGTATTTTAATGTAAATATTAATAGTGTTTTTCTTTTCTTTTACCCTCTCCCCACCCCCCCTCACCCCTCCCTCACCCCTCCCCAGCCCCTTTTTTTTATCATTCGCAATGTCTAGAACCTCTGCCTTTTATTATTTTCAATCCCGTGAGATACTGAAGGAACAATAGTCCAAATCATCAAAAAAAAGGAGATTTAACAGACTGCAATAATTGGAGGGGACTTACTCTACTCTCAGTACCAAGCAATATATTTTGTAAAATAATCATAATGCGGGTTGCAAAAGGAGTAGATAAATGGAACAAGCAGGATTCAGAAAGGGCAGAGGAACAACTGAGCACATCTTCACCCTACGTAACATTTTAGAACAATGCAATGAACGGCAGAGAAGTATATATAATAATTTTGTGGGTTTTAAGAAGGCTTTTGACAGCGTCCATAGAGACAGTCTCTGGAAAAGAGAAGATAGTCAACATAATTGCTCTTTTCTATAAAGACTTTTCCTGCAGTATAAAAACTTACAATGCATCTTTCCCAGTAGAGACAGGTGTAAGACAGGGATGTGTCATGTCATCTCTCCTCTTCAACCTTGTAATTGATTCGATACTAAAAGACACAGTAAACAAGACATTGAAAGGCATACGGTGAAATCCATTCACCATGCT
The DNA here is from genome assembly GCA_905116865.2 of Candidula unifasciata. Taxonomy (NCBI): domain Eukaryota; kingdom Metazoa; phylum Mollusca; class Gastropoda; order Stylommatophora; family Geomitridae; genus Candidula; species Candidula unifasciata. Next base: position 25,836 of record CAJHNH020000057.1, on the reverse strand, counting down.
TGAGGACCTTGATTTTGCAGATAATATAGCATTCCTATCACATAAACATAAACATTTTCAAGAGAAAAGTAACAGTCTACACAGCACAGCAGAAATGGGGAGATTGAGAATAAATACAACGAAAACTAAGATAATAACAAACAGTCCAAACCAACAACCAGTGACCATAAGTAACCAATCACTTGAAAATGTAGAACATTTCACATATCTTGGTAGTGTGGTGTCCCTACTGGGAGGGACAGAGAAAGACATACAGTCACGCTTAAACAAAGCTAGAGCTGCTTTTCGAAGAATGAGGCAAATCTGGAAATCCAACAGTTACTGCAGAGGAACGAAACTCCGACTCTACAAGAGCATCATTTTGCCAGTTCTTCTTTATGGAGCAGAATGCTGGAGAATGACCAAAAAGGATGTACACAAGCTTTCCACCTTCCCACCACACATGTCTATGTAGAATTATCAAAATTTTCTGGCCAGATACAAACTCAAACACTAAACTACTCCAAGTCACAAACCAAGAAACGCTAGACAGTATGATAACAAAGAGAAGATGGAAATGGCTTGGTCACGTTATGAGAATAAATCCTGATATACCTGCCAAAACAGATCTCACATGGATACCAGATGGAAAGAAAAAAAAGGGGGCGCCCAAAAACAACATGCATCTTTGACATGGAAAAACTGCATTGAAGATTGCACAGGACAGGAAAGCATGGAAAGTCCTCTCTGAAGCCTCATAAGCCCCTAGGCATAACGAGAACTGATGATGATGATGATGATGATGATGAGATACTACTTATTCACATTTACAGACACTCGATTCGATCTTCTCTTTGCTTGTTCATTCCCCAGGTTTATTGCTCCATACTGCAGGGTCGAGTATACATATCATTTGACGATCCTCTTTTTTAACCTGTTGTCTGTCTCTCTAGCTGACCCTTCCTCTTAACAAACAAACAAAAAGACTTCTGTATTAGAAGCAATGAATTAACGTATGCATTTTCATTTTTCAGACTCTCTGCCAACATGTACACCTTCTGGCACAATATCTGTTTGCTGATCTGTGGGTGCCACATGACTTCCCTTGCTGTTGCTGATTGCCCGTACAAGGTTTATCATGTTTTGTTTTTACAATTTTATCAGACAATGTGGATTCAGCAAGCGCGCACTGGATGGCAAATTATTCCTCCCCACGGCGCTTAATGACAGAAGTGGTTTATGATTATCATGCTGATTATGACTTGCTTGTATTATACTTGTTAGATATACAATTGTTAATATGTTACATAAATCCCAATAAAGACCTTTAGTATGCACTATCTTCTACAATAATTTCTAAAAGATAGGAGTCTGGTGCTCCCCTCCCCCACCCCTTCTTCATCTTTGCTTCTATCACTCTTTCTAATAATGTCTTTTCTAGTTGCATTTCAAATTCGTCTAAGAAATTTTATTTTAATTGTTTCTTTCTTTTTTTTTTTCCATTTTCCAGTTTAAAAATTTGTTAAGCTCTAGATTTCAAACTGGCAACAGAATGTTGTTTTAAGAAACTTTTTGTTTTAGTGTTATTGTACTTGTATATTTGACCATAAGCTCAAAATCTAGACGTGTTTTCTTTTTGTTTTTCTTCTAAACTCGGATGGTCCTACTAGTAGTAGCACCCACCATAGCCTTAGACTGTGACTCCCATGGTCCACTAGAGCACAATATAATATCACTATATTCCATTGAAGAGGAAACATATTAGTATATTTCTAATATTACATCAAAAAAATATTCCAGGAATGTGAATGCTATGGAACGTATATTAACTGCATGGGAATTGGACTGAACTCTGTGCCAATTTGCTACCCAACGGAAACCACCGGCTACCTGACACTGGAATTTGATGTAAGTTTAACTATACACACACAAACATATATATGTGACACTGGAATTTGGTGTAAGTTTAACTATACACACAGACACACACACACACACACATATATATATATATATATATATATATATATATATATATATATATGTATATATAGACACGACTGTGTGTATACATATGCATGTATACACCAGTGTGTATACACACATAGAATATGTGTACATATATGTATATATATACTGCCCGACAACAACAATAAAACGCATACTTGCGATGACGCTTTTCTACTTAAAACCATGGCTACTAAAAGGATACTAATTTTGTCATAATTTTGATCTTCAAAATCATTGTAATTTAGTGACTAATAGTGTTCACACTAAAAAAAAGAATACCTTATGATTAAAAAATCAGATAACAATTTCTGTAAACAATATAGTTTTACTGTCAAAAGAAATGCAGTTATTGTTCTCAGAAACCTAATTCGTTTTCTTTATTTCCTCTCAGGTGTTGAAGACCAGGGAGGGCTGCAGTTTTTCTTTTTTAACTCTATTCTCCATGTCGAAGGTTATTAATATAGCTTTAAGAGCAACCACAACAACAACAACAACAAAATCGGCGGAACATTCTTTGGATTTTTACCTTCATATACTAATGATACTTACATATAGATACTAGCGGCACAACCTGGAATCTAGCAAATGTGTATGCCGCTATGAACTCTGTGGACATACCAGATCACTGACAATAGCGTAAAGATGATGAGGAAATGCCTGGCAATATGCTTTTTATTTGTGAGGGTTTCAGTGCGAGGAACAAAGACTTGTAGTCTTGAGCAAAATAAACAAGGAAATGCCCTAGAAGACGCTATGGTAGATGCATACGTAGTCTGCATACACGAATGTAGGTCAACTAAGAAAACGATGAGATCTGGTGATGCCGACACAGTCATTGACTTGGCTTGTTTTACCCAGTCAGCACTATTTGATACAACATGGACAGTAAGGAAATGGCCATCTGCCATGCTCAATCTTGATTAGTAAGGCTAGCGAGACCAGGGTTATTACAACAAGTAAGAGCTTTAAGTATGGAGGGCAAAACATGTCTTGAATGCCTTCTACAGGGAACCCCCCCCCCCCCTTTTCCTTCCCCCGATAAGTCAGAGGAAAGATTATGACAATTACACTGATCACTACAAACAAATGCAAGAACAATTAAAAAAAAGGCACCTTATCTAGAGACAACGGCATGCGCATGGACAAAGGGACAGTTTATTTATTTATTATATTTTTGTTGTTGATGTTGTTGAGTGGTTTTAACCCCAAACTAATCATAATAATAAGGAGCTTTGAAATTGAATTACAGATAATCTATCGAATAGCATAAGTGATATTACAAATTGCAATTACAAATTGCAAAACAGAAAAGGCGCAGAGGGCCGAGGGGTGTCAAGTATACTTGAAGAATTTGCGTGATGAGGACTTGAAGGAGATAGATTCTTATTTCAACCGGAGCATCAGCATAGAGTCAGTGCCACATGAATGGGTGTTACACTTTTAAATCTCACTTCCAAAACCAGACAGTGATCGTTCTAGACTCGGCGGTTCTGGATTATTACTACACAATATTTCTAGCAAGGTGTTAGAGAATATCATTACTGTTAAACAGCACAAACATTTTCGGAAAAGGAAGAACTCCTGTCAAGTGGTTTGGGTAGTTGGTTGGGATAAAGACCTGGTCAAATGCGGTCACTTTTGCTTTTATCGTTTATGAAGAGGCAGCAGCTGAATTTGAGGATGCATACAAAAGTGGTGGACCTTAACAGCTGAACTTGAAAGAAAGATACAAGAATTAAAAATGCGATGTTTCAGAAAAATTCTTGGCATATCCTACAGAGACCACATTAGAAACGTGGAAGTTCACTATAAAATTGTAAATCACATTGGCAACTATGAACCTATTTTAAACTGCAATGAAAAGTAAAAAAAAATACAATGTTATGGACATGTAATAAGATCTAACAGACTCTCAAAAACAATACTGCAGTGCTCAGTAGAGGCTAGTTCTGCAATGTCAGTTGTCACAACTGCTTTTATTTATCCCTTTTTAGGACCGTGTAGACGGGGGTCCTTAGCCCGAGGATATAGAGACGCTTTGCTAGTGGCCCCAGAGACACAACCTCAGTTACCTCAATATGGGGCTCTCTTACGGATGAATTCCCGAAACTGTAACCGCTCAGCCAACTGCTCCTCTGACTGTGTGGGGTTCTGCTAGATGTTGTCTTGCCCCTTGGGAAGCGGGTTAACAGTGCAGAGGCATTATTAGATTATAAAGGTCGGAAGAGAACTGTGCAACGGAGAGTGACCACTCTACACTGAGAGGAAAGGCAAGACGGGCATGCAATCAGACTACGACTGGTTCCATTGAAGTTAGAACGCTTTCCTGGCTGTTGACCATAGTGACGGAGCGCTTATGCGAATGTCATGTTATGTCGATTCTTGAAACTCAGCTCAACTTAACTTTTCTAGCCGCCCTGACGTTAAACACTGCGTGTCGTTGTGGAATTTCTCTGACATTATCTTTCCATATGTGTCTTGGTCTACCTCGTACTTTACGTCTGTCTCCTCCTTTAGTGTATACTTTGTGTAGTATGGTGTTACATGACATTCTCTCATGTTAGGCAAACTATTTGACTTATTTTTTGTCTTTGTGTGTAATGTATAACTGGTTCCGTACCGTCTTTTTCACGTATGCCTGTATTCCTGATTGCCGGGTCTCCTGGTCACTCCTGCAACCTTAGTCAGACATCTCCTTTCCATGGGTTACTACTTTTCCTTTATGGCGTGTGGACCATGTTTGGTACTGGTAGCGTCTGGTGGGAATGCATTTTATTAGTAAGATGTTTCTTTGGAATTATCTCGAGTGTCTTAGCCTGGAATAGGAAAATGAAAGGGGCTGGGGAAGGTGACAGCCGCCCCAGTACGTTGTCATTTTTTTTTCTACTACATCCATTTGTAATTTATTCAACTAGTCTTCGGTGAATGTTGCTCTCATATTCTCAAAGACGAAATAAATAAATTGTAACTGATGTCAATAATCATTCAAGCACTGATTTTTAATAAAATCTTAACAAATTAAAAAAAAAAAAAAAAAAAAAACCTTTAAAAAGAAATCAAAAGCAAATTGCCTAATTGAAAATCGGATATAATTTGTGAAAGGGCCCTTTTCAAACCAGCAGGTTCATTAGACCAACTTGTATTCGACCAGGGATTTGGCCATCATTATGGCAGCTTCTATACTTCAATGACATTTTCTGATACCCTTGTCCACCCGGAAGCAGGTACCAATCAGTAAAATTAAACAACCCGCCTTGGTTTGAATTTAAACTTAGACCACCATGCTAGCTGTTACATATGTTAACCATTGCGTTATCGAGTTCACAGTGGTAAGGTGTATTTATAATAAAACTATCTGTTCACCTTTCTGTTAAGTTGATCAGGATTTTATTTTGAATATGTAAAATAATCAAAAAGAGATAATTTGTCATTATCTTATCCTAACTTGTTTGCACAGTTTTGATTGTCATTAAAATGATGTCTCCATTCATACAATTAAGCTTATGTATGTAAAATCACCGTGTCTTTGATATATCTCCAGAAAAGAGTTTGATACATATCCACTGTTCCTTTACTCACCAGTCAAACCAGATTACCGAAATATCAGCCGGAAGTCTGCCCACAGGCATTACAGAGCTTTCACTAATCGACAACCCCATTACAACTATCGACGACAATGCCTTCGACAGTCTATCATCAACACTAGAGTCACTCTATTTCATGAACGCCAAACTGTCTCGAATTCCCGATGCTTTTCTTCATTTGGACTCCTTGGAACACTTAAACATAATTAATACACCTGTGATGGACTGGAACATCGGTGCCATGGTTCATATAGGAGAAACTGTGCAGACTCTGAACCTTGAAAACACCAGTCTTACAACATGGCCAGTTTGGTTAACGTATTTCAAAATCTTAAACGAGTTGAATGTAGATGGCAACGCGATCGCCTCGATACCAGACAACGCCTTTAACAACGTATCTAACAGCTTACTTACTTTAACACTTAGCAATAATAAGTTTATTGCTTCCCCAAAAGCACTGTTACAGTTAAAAAATTTGATATCGTTAGATTTACAAAAGAACAGAATATCCAACATAACTTGGCTACCTCCGTCCATGGATTTCTCTAGCTTATACCTTAATAATAACCTTATGTCTGATTCAGAGCATCTGAGTAGCGTCCTGCGTTCGTACTCCGCATCGCTGGTTTCTGTAACTCTCTCATATAATCTGCTGAAGAAGATACCTGATTTATCCTTCTTGACAATGATGGATGGATTTGATCTCTCTCACAATCAAATATCCGAGCCGAATTCCGGTTCTATTCACGGCAATATATATGTTGTAGATTTAAGTTTTAACCTGCTTCCATCTATCCCCATACTTTATGAAGGACTTGAATTACTGAGAATCATGTCCCTGGGACACAACATTATTAATGTAGTTGAAGGTGCAGATATTCCACTTTGGATAACAAACTTGGATCTTGAGTTTAACCGCATAACTGAGTTAAGTGATACCAGTTTTCCCGAAAATTCTTCTCTCGAAGTGTTAATCCTGGATAATAACCCATTGGTAATAATTTCCAACTTAGCGTTTACAAACCTGCGTTTTGTAAATAATCTAAGCCTTCAAAACACGAAATTAACCAGACTTCCACTAAGCCTTGTGTACCTAACAAGTATTCGTTATCTAGACCTAAATAATAACCCTCATCTCGTGTGTACATGTGTGGAGAAACGTCTCAAAGACTTGTGGATATATTAGTATTGAAAATTTCATGACGATATTGAGTCCTAGTTGTCCTTAAAAGGATAATATTACTTACTTTTGAACATGGTGAAACTATAGGGGTGACTGCAGTCAAGCTAATACAAGGAATTACTTTTGAACACCAATTAACGATATATGGATATTGTTAGATGGAAGTCAGACAAACTCATCATATCAATACAAGAGGTGTGCAGAATTAAGGATCAGTAAGACGATATCAGTTTGAATGTATGTATGTATGTATGTATGTATGTATGTATGTATGTATGTATGTATGTATGTATGTACGTATGTATGTATGTATGTATGTATGTATGTATGTATGTATGTATGTATGTATGAATGTATGTATGTATGTATGTATGTATGTATGTATGTATGTATGTATGTATGTATGTATGTATGTATGTATGTATGTATGTATGTATGTATGTATGTATGTATGTATGTATGTATGTATGTATGTATGTATGTATGTATGTATGTATGTATGTATGTATGTATGTATGTATGTATGTATGTATGTATGTATGTATGTATGTATGTATGTATGTATGTATGTATGTATGTATGTATGTATGTATGTATGTATGTATGTATGTATGTATGTATGTATGTATGTATGTATGTATGTATGTATGTATGTATGTATGTATGTATGTATGTATGTATGTATGTATGTATGTATGTATGTATGTATGTATGTATGTATGTATGTATGTATGTATGTATGTATGTATGTATGTATGTATGTATGTATGTATGTATGTATGTATGTATGTATGTGTATGTATGTATGTATGTATGTATGTATGTATGTATGTATGTATGTATGTATGTATGTATGTATGTATGTATGTATGTATGTATGTATGTATGTATGTATGTATGTATGTATGTATGTATGTATGTATGTATGTATGTATGTATGTATGTATGTATGTATGTATGTATGTATGTATGTATGTATGTATGTATGTATGTATGTATGTATGTATGTATGTATGTATGTATGTATGTATGTATGTATGTATGTATGTATGTATGTATGTATGTATGTATGTATGTATGTATGTATGTATGTATGTATGTATGTATGTATGTATGTATGTATGTATGTATGTATGTAGTGTGTGTATGTGTGTGTGTGTGAGTGTATGTATGTATGTGTGTATGTGTGTGTGTGTGAGTGTGTGAGTGTATGTATGTATGTATGTATGTATGTATGTATGTATGTATGTATGTATGTATGTATGTATGTATGTATGTATGTATGTATGTATGTATGTATGTATGTATGTATGTATGTATGTATGTATGTATGTATGTATGTATGTATGTATGTATGTATGTATGTATGTATGTATGTATGTATGTATGTATGTATGTATGTATGTATGTATGTATGTATGTATGTATGTATGTATGTATGTATGTATGTATGTATGCATGCATGCATGCATGCATGCATGCATGCATGCATGCATGCATGCATGTATGTATGTATGTATGTATGTATGTATGTATGTATGTATGTATGTATGTATGTATGTATGTATGTATGTATGTATGTATGTATGTATGTATGTATGTATGTATGTATGTATGTATGTATGTATGTATGTATGTGTGTATGTATGTATGTATGTATGTATGTATGTATGTATGTATGTATGTATGTATGTATGTATGTATGTATGTATGTATGTATGTATGTATGTATGTATGTATGTATGTATGTATGTATGTATGTATGTATGTATGTATGTATGTATGTATGTATGTATGTATGTATGTATGTATGTATGTATGTATGTATGTATGTATGTATGTATGTATGTATGTATGTATGTATGTATGTATGTATGTATGTATGTATGTATGTATGTATGTATGTATGTATGTATGTATGTATGTATGTATGTATGTATGTATGTATTCATGTATTCATGTCTTTATGAATGTATATGCAGTACTTTTTGATGTGAGAGAAGCTCCATTGTAAAGGACACACTGTACATAATGAAATACATTTTCTAGAAACACATTCAGAGTTAATTCTTTCACCTATTCTGGTACACACATCTCTAAGATCATACTATTTTGCACCTTTTTCCACGTTGTGCACGCTTTCCTTTGCTCATTTTACACTTTTTCCACGTTGTGCACACTGTTTTTGCTCATTTTACACTTTTCCCACGTTGTGCACGCTTTCCTTTGCTCATTTTACACTTTTTCCATGTTGTGCACAATTTCCTTTGCTCATTTTACACTTTTTCCACCTTGTGCATACTGTCCTTTGCTCATTTTGCACAAAACATCCTTCTGAGATTGTTGGAGCATTACGGTAGTTTTCCGTCAGCGGAGTTTGTCGGCAGGTTTTAGCATCTGGAGGCGTGGGAATGCCACTGACTAACTGTTTCTATATCGCATGAAACTAGGACAATATGACGGTACACCTATTCGTACCTTCACAGTACAAGACCAGCCAGATGTTAAGGGCTATTTCGAGAATAAAAAAAAAAAAAAAAACTCTTTTACATTGACTAATACGGTATTCATGCTGCACACACATACACACACACATACATACACGCACACGTTTCGTGGTAGCGACAATCTGCAAATGACCTATCACATTTTAAAGATAATGCTTGTAATGTTTGTGATGTTTTTGTTCTCCGAAATGAGGTTACTCTTCATTTATATATCTTCTTCTTCTTCACGCTCACAAGCTGTAAAGTCCGGCGGAAAGTTCTGTTTTTTCGATGCTTAACTCCTTAACTACTTAACTCGATCAAGAGCCATCCTCTCTATCTCCAGTTTTGTCCTTCGAATAGCCTTTATTTTTTTTTTTTTAAATAAATTTACTTTGTCTTAGTTTGTCATTTGTTGTAATCTAGACTTGCAGATTGTAGCTTCCCATGGATACCCCAACAGTCTCCTAAAAAGTCTTCCCTCTAAACCTCTGAGCATATTCTCTATCTTTCTGTCTGTTTTTCAGGTTTCTGCACCATAGAGGAAAACTTTCCTGACGCATGTTTTGTATATTAGAGTTTAGTTTTAGTGCTGTAGATGTTTAATGTCCAGGCACTCTGAAGTCTTTTGTAAGCAGCATTTGCCTATACAATTCTCAGCTTGATTTTAACCACTACATGTCCTTCTGAGCATATATAGTTTTAGTGCTGTAGATGTTTGATGTCCAGGCACTCTGAAGTCTGTTGTAAGCAGCATTTGCCTATGTTATTCTCTGCTTGATTTTAACCACTACATGTCCTTCCGAGCAAATATATATTGCTTCCCAGATAAGTGAAGTCAGTTACTGTTCCTTCATTCATCTATTACTATAAGTCTTTCACGTTTGGGGTTATCTCCAGCAGTTTAGTTTTATTGACATTGATTCGTAACCATGTCCGTTTTGCTTTTTCTGTGATCTTATCTGTCTTTTGTTGCAGATGTTCTTTACTTTGGCGGATGACACAGACATCATCTGCAAGTGTGCCAGGTGTTTGAGAAGGTTCCATTTAAGGCTATTCCCTGGTTTCTTTCTTCGTAACATAATCTATCACTGTAAGAAACAGGAAAGGTGACAAGATGCACCCTTGTCGGACTCCTGATCTTACCCCGATATATTAAAGCCGATACGATAAAGTACTTGCAGGCCTGTCTGGACGTTATCTCTCCATCGTCTCGTGGTCTGCCTCGTGGTCTACGACCATTCCTCTCCCGTGTGTGTATAGTTTTCACTTCTCTGACATTCTCCTAATATGCCCTAACCATTTTAGTCTATTAGCTCTTATGATTCCAGATATCAATAGCAATTTAAACAAATTATGAATTTCGTTGCTGCTTCTCATTCTCCATTCCCCCCTGTTTGCATCTTTGATGGGTTCAAAGATTCGTCGTAAGACGAAGTTTCAAAACCATATAAAACGACTAGTCTTATCAAAGTTTTTTTTTTTTTAATATTTTGATCTTAGTGTTGCGAGACAGACACTTTAACTTAAGCAGATGTTAAAGGGCATTGTTTACTTTGTTTCCAGATTGTTTTCTAAATTGTGTTTCTTCTTTCAGCATGCCAAGTACTTAGATGCTTCCGTTCGTTTGATTTTTATATTATCGACTTGTATGTGGCCGGAGTTTATATCCTTTCCCTGTCTAGTTAAGTACACTTCTATGCAGTGATAAACACGTGTCAAGAAATCTCTCTCGTTATTATCCCGTATATTTATCACCCTGTACATCTCCAGTTGTTACATGTTCCTGGAGTGGTGGTCACCTAGTTCTGGGTCACCTCAAATCCGCATTGTCAGATGTATTGCTTTTTTCAACATCACTGACATCCAGGCAGACCCTCCCTAAAACTTTTACAGGATACATTTCTGAGATGCAAAGGCGACCGGCGTGATTTTCACTACACCGATCCTCGAATGCTGATCGGCCTATAAATGTATGAGACCTGTAGCTTACACCCCATTCCCGTGATGAAAACGCTTCTTCACTTTACAACATATTCTAGTTTCCCCATTTATACGTATTACTAAATATGAAAGGCAATCAGTCTAGGCATTTATTTATTTATTGTTAAAACATACAATTATAAAAACAGGATCGTAAAAAACGATATCAGGAAAAAATTTGTGGCGGCACCAGTAGTTCTAAACTACATCAACAGACAACAGTTGAAATGATTTGGACACGTGTCAAGACTAACACCAGATAAAAGTGAGTAAAGTACTCTTTTCCACGTCTCAGGCGTATGGGGTATATAGGGCTAGAATTATATTTCTAGACCAAACAGAACTTGGTGGGAAATTTTCCCAGAATCACACCGGCTGCCTTTACCTCCCAAGACTGTACACGTTACCCAATCAAAGCTGGGTCGACCTTGGAGCCAAGATCAATTTTGATAAAGTCCAACCGCCATCATCAATCGAACCCACAATCTTCCGATCCACAGATGAGCCTCAGGCGCTAGACCTCGTCGGCTTCCCGACCACCAGATAGCGCACTCAAGAAAGCCCCGTCATTTAAGAAATAATAGAAGCAGAGCTAGAGGTCTACCACGTAAGCGATGGATAAATAGAATAGCCATGGATGGTAATATTATCATCCACGTAGAACACACCAAGGTTTGAACACAATGCTTCTTCAAAACCTGACGCTGAAAGGCATGACGGAACTAGAGAAAAAGAAGAAGGGGGGGGGGAGAATAAAAGAAGAAGAAGAGGAAGAAGAAGAAGAAGAAGAAGAAGAAGAAGAAGAAGAAGAAGAAGAAGAAGAAGAAGAAGAAGAAGAAGAAGAAGAAGAAGAAGAAGAAGAAGAAGAAGAAGAAGAAGAAGAAGAAGAAGAAGAAGAAGAAGAAGAAGAAGAAGAAGAAGAAGAAGAAGAAGAAGAAGAAGAAGAAGAAGAAGAAGAAGAAGAAGAAGAGGAAGAAGAAGAAGAAGAGAAAGAAAAATAGAACAAGAAGAAAAAGAGGAAGAAAAAGAAGAAGAAGAAGAAGAAGAAAAAGAAGAAGAAGAAGAAGAAGAAGAAGAAGAAGAAGAAGAAGAAGAAGAAGAAGAAGAAGAAGAAGAAGAAGAAGAAGAAGAAGAAGAAGAAGAAGAAGAAGAAGAAGAAGAAGAAGAAGAAGAAGAAGAAGAAGAAGAAAAAGAAAAAAGAAGAAAAAGAAGAAGAAGAAGAAGAAGAAGAAGAAGAAGAAGAAGAAGAAGAAGAAGAAGAAGAAGAAGAAGAAGAAGAAGAAGAAGAAGAAGAAGAAGAAGAAGAAGAAGAGGAAAAGAGGAAAAAAGAAGAAAAAATGGAACAAAAAGAAGAACAAGAACAAGAACTAGAAGAAGAACAAGAAGAACAAGAACAAGAAAAACAAATAAGAAAAACAACAGCTATCACTATGGACAGTACTGGCTAAGAGTAAAATAGAAATTACGTATAGTGGACAAGCCACAATAACCATCTGGCATGTTAGGTCTACTCAAGATCCACTGAGCCAAGCTCTTCTCCATACATGTACATACCAGGTAAGGGCTACCATCTACTTCAAAGAAATTAACATTGGTAAGAACAGATAACGCAACAGGTAGACGAGCTATCTTGGTATTCTTCATGTTTAGCTCACCTAATCGTAACAGATTATTGAAAACATTTTGAGAAATTGTGGCTATTGGGTTGTTGTTTAAGTTCAGAGTGGTTATGGTGGAATTTTGAGGAAAACTAGTGTCCGTTAATTCCATTATTTTGTTAAAAGAGAGATCGACTGTTGCTATCCAAGGGGAAAAGTCTGATGCCTGGATTTCTGTTACAACATTTGTTGTCATCATCAACTCCATCACGGTAGGCAACTTTGAGAAAACTCCTGGGATTCTCCTCAGATAGTTGTATTCCAAATTCAGGTTGAAAATATTGGAAGGTAGTGGGCCGGCTTGTGAATCTGAAAGCTGGTTATAAGAGAAATCCAGACCACTTACATGTTTCAGGAAGGACAAATCTGGAATTTCTGTGAATCGGTTCCCAACTAAGTTGATTTGATTCAATGACCCAGCTAATGGTCGTAGTGAAAGACTCAACTGAGTCGCATTGAAGAGTCTGTTATAGCTGAGCCCTAGACTTGTTATGTTACTTGAGTGAGGTAACCACGCTATATCAATTATTTTATTATGGTAAAGTGTCAGAATTTGCAAAGCTTTCAGTCTGGACACTGCCTTAGGGATAGCTGTCAAACTGTTATTGTTCATAGATAAGGTAGTCAGACTGTTTGCAAGCATATCCAGGGCGTTGTCTGGAAGCGAATCAATGCCTCCATCGTCTAGACTTAACGTTATGAGACTTCTGAAGAACTGTATCCAGTCAGGCCAAGCAACGATGCCCATGTTCTGAAGATCCAGAGATAAAACACCGGGCCCAATATTTTTCATTACTTTCGCATTCCAGTCCAAAATGTTGGCATCGTACATCGTGATATATTTCAGGTGTGTTAAGTTCATGAAAGCGTCCGGAAAACGAGTGAAACGAAAGTTAGATAGTTGTAGGACTTCTAGGGTTGACTCTGAATCAACGAATGCTGAACTATCTATTGTAGTTAGAGGATTGTCAAATGCAGTGAAACGTTTCAAATGTTTAGGCAGGCTCCCAGCTTGTATTGCCATTATGTTGTTTGTCTGAAAGAGAACAATGCATATTCTTGTATTTTCAAGGAATCCTAACCCCATCCTTGAGAACATTGTGTACATTATCATGAGTTACATTAACTGATACATCGACTCTTTATATAGGTGTTAATTTCAACATTATTCCGATAACCTTTAGTTTTCATTTAGTAGTATTCACTTCAGACTTGATCGATCCGGGGTCTTTTAATGCATTTTGGAGGCAAGCTTGCTAGGCCGCTCTACCATGATACTCGTGTATTTGTTGCCTTAGTCAAATCAATAGTCCACATTCCAAAATATATTTTGTCTTTTGATAAACATCAAGAGGCAGTTAAACATTATTGCCTCCTAATATACAAGTCCTGGGTCCTGTCCTACTACAAGGCACGTTCACCAGGTGGCGGATTGTGGAAAGGTCTCTAGATATTGAGTTTAGCCACGCATATATTGAATAAGTGGCCGTGGACCAAAACAGTTGATGTCATTGAGAGAAGGCCAGTTAGTTGGTGGGACAGTTAAATGTTTAAAATACCTCAAAATTATATCACATTTCCATCGACGTCAAGTTCAACAGGATTGGTTGTCATTCAATATTGCGTGCCTAATTTCATACTTCATACGACGAATCTCAGTGGACGTCATAAAAGTGTGACAAAAAGCCTGAGAATTGTGAGATGTACGGCTGTGCATTGTGGGGGATCCTCTAGCTTGTTTAATCTCTCTCTCTCTCTCTCTCTCTCTCTCTCTCTCTCTCTCTCTCTCTCTCTCTCACACACACACACACACACACATACACTCACAAGAAAATACATAGTAGAGACGGCATTTATGCATTGATGCTTTTTAGATAGATGGTTCAATGTTAAACAGATACAACGATAACAGACCTAGGGGTAGACTAAGTAGAACCTAAACCGCAGAAATTTCAGAGACACTGAAAAGTACTATATACAAGGCGAACAGAAGGGCCCGTTCTAGATATCTCTTCTCCAAGGAGACATTCCAGGAGAAGAGAAAAGAAGAAGAAGGTGCTTCTTACAATTGTTGATGACAGGACTTGCACCTTTTTTTAGGTTATGATATATCACATTATATAGTAATAGGCACAGCCTAGTGAGTAATGTCACCGTTCTTTAGAGATATCGTGGAGAATTTTAGCACTTGTTGTTGTGTTGTTGTTTTTTTATCTTAAAAAAAAAAAAGACCTGGTTGATAACAAAAGACGTGTGACTGTGGTCAGCGTCAGAGACTTAAGTTCAGGATCATGGTTCAATACATGATCTGATTCAGCTGCTGGTGATTTCGTATGTGAAATGCTATGGGTTAATTTTGAAGAAAAAACTTACAAAAAGGAATAGGGTGTCAGCTGCTTTGTGAGCAATGGAAAACTATTGAACGTGAAAAAATACAGGGGTGAACTCCATGTCGGAATTTGAGAGAGCAACATGCAATAGAGCGGAGTAGAGGAATCGAATGCCAGCACCTTCTGAAGGCAGGCACAGGTTGAAAATGCTGGTGATTCCTGATGATCCTGTACTGTCTAAATATCTTACAGATTATCAACTTACGTCAAACATTAGCTCTGGATTGTCTGGGCCTGTTCCAACAATTGGTGGGATGGCTGACAAACCACGATCTTGGCAAATGATCTGTGTCCCTTCACAGAAACATGCCTGTGAACATTTACACTCCAAATTCTCGTTAACAGGAAATCGGTTAAGAAGAATACACATTCAGTTAACATAACATTTTGGTCACAGGTAAAAATGGACCCGCGGAGCTTACGAATGCTACATGGAAGCTAACGTAGCGCCATCTGTCTGAGAGTTTCAAAACGCAAAAGATACTTCTAAAACAATCAACGAAGTTGAACTGGAGAGAAGATTAACAAAAACACAGACCAGTCATTTTATTAGTCGAGGTGGGGAAAAAAAAAGAGGATGTAAAGCAAAACTGCCATTATGTTACTCTTTTCGTTTGGTTACAGAATGCACATTTCGAGGTAAGGACTGACTGACTGACTGACTGACTGACTGAATGTCTGCCCCACTAGGACATCACACTGAGCGATAAACACCCGGTGACACAAAGTGCCACCATTCAGATGAGGATCATCAGTGGAGAGGTCCTAGAAACAAAGTTCAACCGTTAGTTTATATTAGGGCCTCCAGCAACATTCAGTTTGGGGCTTTAAACAAACACAACATTTGTGCTAAATGGGGACAGGGCTAAAGGTGAAAAAATCACTTGAGTAGGCCCGTGAATGATGACCTCATATGCTTCTTGACCTGGGACATAAAGATGAAGATGTTTCTAGGAAGAGGGGGCGCTTGGTGATTTTTTTTTTTTTTCTTTTCACTGAAAAGATTAGGAAACACTGCTCTAGTGCACCGAAGTTTGAGAGAAACTAAAATCCAGACAGACAGAGCGGTTATGCACCACTTGGTGATTGAGTGGTGCATGACAAACTGGACCAAGTAAGGGCCCTTTGAGAGCGACTGAGCAGTGAGTGGGCACATAATGATCATTACGGTCTGGGGAAAAATGACTCCGCGAGGTATAAAAAGAGAATTTGACCGACGATCAACACTCATTGAAAAAGGCGAGACGTATATACAAACTGTTAATGGTCAATCGGAAATGGAACTCATTGCTTGCTGCTGAAGATAGTTAGGGACCACTTATGGGACTGTCCCAAATACTGTGACGTCGATTCTCAGTTAAACATTTTACAGGTAACATGTATGCCATGACCTGGCTAAGCCTACAAAGACTTTCAAATTTCTCTTTAGCGTTGAATGCTGAATTAGGAACCGACATCACAGCACTCGGGACACCAAATAAGCGCTCAATCCCATCTTCAGCAGCAAGCAAAAAGTTAAAATTCCGATGGTTCGAGTAATTGTCTGTTTGTATATCAGTATTGCCTTTCCCCTGAGTGTCGAGCGTCGGTCAGATCCCCTCAGACCGTACTGATCTTTTCATTCTTTAGCACTGTTCACTCGCTCCCAAATCTTTCGTTTGCGTTTTAACAACGGATTTCCCTTTTTCCGTTTCATACCTAAACAATGAATGTCGACATTTTTTACCTATTGCAAGTAATGTGTTCTCTTCTAGAGTCGAATTCATTGACAACACCATTTAAGCGTTAGTTATGTGCCCTCATCAACCACAAAAGAGAAATAGCTTCACGCGAATATCTGTTGAAAATCGGTCAACACATATATGTCTGTCTGTTTATCTATCTGTAAGTCTATCTGTAAGTCTATCTGTATGTCTATCTGTCTGTCTATCTGTGTGTCTATCTATTTATCTAACTTTTCTGTCTTTCTGGTTATTTAAAACTGAAAACGAGAGTACCAGAAAGCATTCTGAAAAGTATAGGAGCACCATTTAAATGTGACCTCCTCATTCTAGGAAAGGCTTACCTGCGTAATAAATGTCTGCAGACGTAGGATGTGTCTGCCCAAAAGTGCAAATATTGCAGCTATGTTGTAAACGAGTAACACCCTTTTACATCTTCGGATAAGCGTAGAAGAAGAAGCAGAAGACTATCTCATTCATTGACTACCGCTTCGTCTAAAAAAAAAAAAAACACTGTCATCATCATCATCAAGTGCTTGCAGACTGGCGTGATCGATCATGCCTCTCAACAATATGCTATCTGCAAATGCGTTTATCAGTTCGTGTGTTGAAACCCCTCAATGCCATGACAAAATTCTAGCTAGAATCTTCTTGCACTGTCTTCCTCTCTCTCTCTCTCTCTCTCTCTCTCTCTCTCTCTCTCTCTCTCTCTCTCTCTCTCTCTCTGTCCACAAATCTTTCCTGTGATCACAGTATGTTTCAGTTTTCTCTTCTCATAACAAGACCAAAACGTAATGAATGTCTCTTTCCGATGTTTGTGATAAGGTGTCTTTCAACACTTGCCCCGTTCAAAACATCTGGGTTACTCTTCTTAGCTATATAAAAACATCATATACGAAGCATTATATGCACATAAGGTAATACAAATTATACAACATGTGTCACCTGGTATGTGCAATCGTCGGCAGCCAACAGTGCTGTACAGAAATAAAATAGAATGAGTCCAGTAAGTCTAATAATTTCAGAGTCCATTGATTCTGTAGAGAAAATGAAATAATCATCGCTATATTTGACGTAGAAAAGTAACAGACTACAAAGCACACCAGAAATGGTCTAACTGAGAATATATACAAGGAAAACTAAGATTGTGACAGACTAAACCAACAACCAGTGACCATAAATAACCAAACACTTGAAAATGTAGAACATTTCACATATCTTGGTAGTGGGGTGTCCATACTAGGAGGAACAGAAGAAGACATACAGTCACGCCTGGGCAAAGGTAGAGCTGCTTTTTAAAAGGATGAGGCAAATCTGGATATCCAACAGTACTGCAGAGGAACGAAACTCCGACTCTACAAGAGCATTATTTTGCAATTTCTTCTTTATGGAGCCGAATGCTGGAGAATCACCAAAAAGGATGCACACAAGCTATCCACCTTCCATCACACAAGTCTATGTAGAATCATCAACATTTTCTGACTAAACACAATCTCAAAAACTAAACTACTTAAAGCCACAAATCAAGAAACTCTAGACAGTATGATAACCAAGAGAAGGTAGAAATTGCTTGGTCACATTATGAGAATAAATCCTGATTACCTATCAAAACAGCTCTCACGTGGACACCAGATGGAAAGAGAAAGATGGGGCTCCCACACACACAAAATATATGGTGACGGACGATTGAAAATGACCTGAATGCGACACCTCTGACATGGAAAACCGCACTGAAGATTGCAAAGGACAGGAAAGCATGGAAAGTCTTCTTTAAAGCCTCATGTGCCACTAGGAATAAAGTGAATTGATTGGTTGATTGATTGATTGATTGACACTGCCTCGTACAGGGTAGGGAGCCTCCGTGGTTTAGCGCACATTGATGTGTGACTGTGTATGCTTGTTTGTGTCTGTATGCATGAATATATATATATATGTTGTATGTATGCATGCGTGTATGAGTTTTGCATATGTGTATATTAAGGTGTGTATGAATCTATGTATATATGTATGATGTGCGTAAGTATGTCTGCGTCTAAGTTGGGTGTGTGTGTCTGTGTGTGTATGCGCATGTATTTTACTACCAATTCTTTTATGTTGTTTCTTGAATTTTATAATATACATAATATTATATAAGTTAATATATGTATGTTAATACTTTATTGGTTAAATCAACTGCTGTGCGAAAGATGGGTGTTTGGGAGGGTGGAATGTAAAACCGGTCTGCGTGTTTAATCTGTGACAGTTTGAAAATAAAATTATTTCTTCGCTTGTTCTTCTATAGATGGTGAAATTCTTTAATAGCGTTGTTTTAGCAGTGTTCCCTGGCAGCAGTTACCTTGTTAGTGTGACGAGTATGGTAATTAGATGATCACTCAGCTCCCGTGCTAACAAAAACCAGTAGGGTAATCAAATGATCACTCAGTTTCCGTGCTAACAAAAACCAGTAGGGTAATCAAGTGATCACTCAGTTCCCGTGCTAACAAAAACCAGTAGGGTAATCAAATGATCACTCAGTTTCCGTGCTAACAAAAACCAGTAGGGTAATCAAGTGATCACTCAGTTCCCGTGCTAACAAAAACCAGTAGGGTAATCAAGTGATCACTCAGTTCCCGTTAACAAAAACCAGTAGGGTAATCAAGTGATTACTCAGTTCCCGTGCTAACAAAAAACAGTAGGGTAATCAAGTGATCACTCAGTTCCCGTGCTAACAAAAAACAGTAGGGTAATCAAGTGATCACTCAGTTCCCGTGCTAACAAAAACCAGTAGGGTAATCAAGTGATCACTCAGTTTCCGTGATAACAAAAACCAGTAGGGTAATCAAGTGATCACTCAGTTTCCGTGCTAACAAAAACCAGTGGGGAAATCAAGTGATCACTCAGTTCCCGTGCTAACAAAAACCAGTAGGGTAATCAAATGATCACTCAGTTCCCGTGCTAACAAAAACCAGTAGGGTAATCAAGTGATCACTCAGTTCCCGTGCTAACAAAAACCAGTAGGGTAATCAAGTGATCACTCAGTTTCCGTGCTAACGAAAACCAGTAGGGTAATCAAGTGATCACTAAGTTCCAGCTAACAAAAACCAGTAGGGTAATCAAGTGATCACTCAGTTCCCGTGCTAACAAAAACCAGAAGGGTAATCAAGTGATCACTCAGTTCCCGTGCTAACGAAAACCACACAGAATGTCCATCACGGTCCTCGTGACAGTACTTACAGTCACAGCAAAGGAACAGCATACACACGCATTTAGTGCATGAAGCAACCGTCAGAATTAGCAGCACAATCAGTCCGACAAATGAAATGCAGTTTATCGTTGATGGAAGAAGCAGTAACAACAGATCAGTTGGGAGAAAAACACTCATTAATGACAAAACTCTCAAATGTAGCTCTTTTGCTTTTTTAACTTCTTGTTACAATTGCATTTTCCATCTTTTTCAGCTCTGGTTTTCTTTCATGCTATGTTGATTCCAGCACACATACGTACATACATACATACATACATACATACATAATACATACATACAAACATACACACACACACATACATACATACATACATACATACATACATACATACATACATACATACATACATACATACATACATACATACATACATACATACATACATACATACATACATACATACATACATACATACATACATACATACATACATACATACATACATACATACATACATACATACATACATACATACATACATACATACATACATACATACATACATACATACATACATACATACATACATACATACATACATACATACATACATACATACATACATACATACATACATACATACATACATACATACACATACATACATACATACATACATACATACATACATACATACATACATACATACATACATACATACATACATACATACATACATACATACATACATACATACATACATACATACATACATACATACATACATACATACATACATACATACATACATACATACATACATACATACATACATACATACATACATACATACATACATACATACATACATACATACATACATACATACATACATACATACATACATACATACATACATACATACATACATACATACATACATACATACATACATACATACATACATACATACATACATACATACATACATACATACATACATACATACATACATACATACATACATACATACATACATACATACATACAGGCAGGCAGGCAGGCAGGCAGGCAGGCAGGCAGGCAGGCAGGCAGGCAGACAGACAGACAGACAGACAGACAGACAGACAGACAGACAGACAGACAGACAGACAGACAGACAGACAGACAGACAGACAGACAGACATCTGTCATGAAGTGAACAGCCAACCCTAAACTATGGACGAGTCGTGACGCTGACTTCCATAAGCGGGCACGTCACATTTCAAACTTAAACCCGTCCGGAGGGATATATAGTCCCTTATATTGATATATACCTGTATCTGGCGAAATAATCATTCCTAGACCCTCTAGTTGCTTTGAGATGTCTACATTTCAAAACTTGCAACTGTGGGATGAATATTTCTAGTGTATAATTCAGAAATTCCTGTAAGCCTGTTTACCCCTTTGGCATGAATACAGGGACTTCTTTCCTAGAGACGCTAGCGGCGGTTTTGAGCAGCATTCTTTAGCATGATCTCCAAAGTGTCAAGACGTGTATACAGTCTATGAATAAAATTGGGGCATTTAAAGTACCAGTTTTATCTTTGAAGAATTCCTAAGCTTAGGTTGATACTTCCTTAGACACCAGGCAGACGAATCACAGTCCAGCCAACAACCACCAAACCATACCATTCTGGGCACCAAGCATACTCAAAAGTCCTACCTACTGTTGCCACTACCTCAGCATGACAGGAGCTTGTATGTGAGTTCCAGGACTAGTAGACAATTGCAGACACCTATGTCATCAATCTAGAGAATCAGTCTTCAAGAGCTTTGTTGGGCTCCTATGAAGTTCATGTTTCCGCATATTTAGGACAGTCAGCGTGTACCAGATCAAGCCAAGGCATATCTATCTATTGAGTCAACCACAGTCGAATCACCATGGACTGAGGGAAGCAATGACCTACGAACTGGGATAAGTGATCTATTAATCACATACATGCTCTCTGCCCACAGCTTCCTTTGATTTCCAATGTTGAACTCATGTAATGTCCAGGAACTACATCTGGCTGCTTCAATATCTGGGTTGTGTCATTAATTCACGAACTCCATTAACTGAACACTCTTGAGTATCTATTCATTTATATATGTGTATATATTGAACTTATTACATGCAGAAATTTTCATGGCTGACTTGGGTGTCCCTGTTTCACCATTCTTACTGTCTAGCTTTTATGTTTGTGTGAGTAATAAGTGTAATCTGTGTTAACATGGCTATGATAGTATACTATCATAACCTGGGGGCTACCTTTTTATAGTAGTGGGGGTGTCCAGCCAAGTGTGCCTAGGAATATTATATATTTTGTATTGCCAAAGCTTGAGTTGCCCTACTCCTGAAATACGTTGAGCGTATATTGGGCACGGGATATCCCTTAGACCAATACGAGCCAACGACTCAACATTTTTATTTCAGAGTGCTGTTGGTTCTTAAGGAGAAATCCTTAAATCAGGCACGTGACAGGAGCGGTATGTGACAGAACACATTCCAGCTAAAAATCTGGGAGCTCGTTCGGGATTGTTTGTGTACTCTGTTCAATCTTTAATGTTGCTGGTGATCTTGGCCAGGAGGTTGTTCAGTGTTTGTATTTTGTTGTTAACACAGTTGTGACCACTCTGGGTCAGTTCTTAGAATGTTCCCTTGGGAGTGATTTGTGATCAAGTTGTGGTGTTTTGTGGTGACAGGTTCAATTCCCGGCACGGTAACTATAGCTTTCGATTTTTATGTTTCTAGTGTGTTCTTCTATCTTTCTACTTCTTTCTATGAGAGCAGATCAATACACTTTCTGTTACTTGATTAATTCAGTCAGGTTTGAGCATTGTAGGTGATATCCATTTTGACCTTCGTTCCTTCGAAACTATTTACTAGTACTACACGAACAATGTTGTTTAAAGTGTTTTTTTACAATGTTAGACCAGTTATTTTATAATGATCTAATGTGCGGAGTATGCTAATACATTTGCATACTTGAATAAAAAAATAATCGTGGTTGTCACAGCAAAAGCTGCGATCTTGCAGGAAGGGGGGGGGGGGGGAAGGCATGTTCTTGGAATCATACAATTTCAAAAAACAAATATAGGTATTGAGATATAGATGATGGATTCATGAACTTTAATATGTTGAGGTACAGTTGTAGTTTATTTACTTGAAAGATGTTTTTAAATATTTTCTTAAAATTTTACAATGTAGCTTTTTGAAAATGTCATAAGCATCATAATACAATCATCACATTAAAAAAAAAAAAACTTTATAAAATCTACTTTTAAATAGACGTTTTCCTATGATATTGTTTAAGTAGTATCCATACCACATTTCATATTTCTAGTCCTTATATTACCTAAGTTTTTAGGATTAGGCAAATACATTACCCCGGGACATGACACAGAGGTATAAACACCTGGTGACACAAGGTTGCATCATGCGGATGAGAATCACCAGTAGAGAGGTCCCAGAAAATGCGTTCAACCGTTATGGCATATTGCGGCCCCTGGCAACAGCAAGCTTGGGGCTTCAAAATAACATCTTTCTTTTAAAGGATTTTATATTCGCAACAACAACAACAAAAATTGTGAGACAACTAACTTTAAAACTTTTTTTTGGGCATCCTAATAAGGTGCATGGGGTGGTGTCTTCAGTAATAACTTTTCAATATTATATTGATGACAAATGACACAAATATTGTCTGTATTCTATTCTATGAATGTAGTAGTAGTACATTTTACTCCAGCAGGACATCACACAAGCGATAAACACCCGATGACACAAAGTGACACCATGTGAATGATGATCATCTTTGGAGAGGTCCTGGAAACCGCATTAAACCATTAGACCATATTTATGGCCAGGCTTTTTGCGACACCTGGCAAGAGCTAGGGAGGGGCTTCAAGATAAAGAAAAAATTGCATCCTACAAGGAGATAACAAGAATTACTATTCTACGAATGACGAACTTTACAAAACCGAACACATTGAAAAGGTGTCATTTTTGTCATAAATAAAAAAATAAATAAAAAACTTTGTGTAGAGACACCTCAATTATCTCTCAAAAGCTTGACATTATTGACTCTGTCAGATAGTTGACCAGTTAATCGTAAACAAATTATTAAACTTGCCAGCTTAATTACATCGTAATCGTTTTCATACGGACATTTAAAATTTAAACAACGTATTAGCAACTGAGATACTTATTTAACTACAATACAGTTATATAATAATTACCCACCTTTTCGAAAATCATACAGGAGTCGTCAGTAAAGGTACATATTACATCATTGGGTAGAATGGCTGTCACAAATGATTTAGTTATAAACAATTGTATCATAGATTCATACTGTGATGTTCTAAGATGTGTGACCTACTTTAGCAAAAACAGTTAACTTTCAAATTTCGAGGTAGGATTGAAGTGTGTATGGGAATCAAGCATATTTTCCTGTTAAGAGGGAGACAAACAGACTAGATGTGTGTTTGTTCAAGAACAGAAGAGCAGTGGTGTGATTGCAGCACATGGTCACGACACAATCTCTCATACAGATAAGCCAGCGAGCACATATATGTATAAATTTTAATGGAATTTACGTGCTTAACTTCAATAAATCATAGAATGGTGCCAATAGACAAAGAGAACGACAGACAGACAGACAGACAGACAGACAGACAGACAGACAGACAGACAGACAGACAGACAGACAGACAGACAGACAGACAGACAGACAGACAGACAGACAGACAGACAGACAGACAGACAGACAGACAGACAGACAGACAGACAGACAGACAGACAGACAGACAGACAGACAGACAGACAGGCAGGCAGACAGACAGACAGACAGACAGACGGACAGACAGACGGACAGACAGACAGACAGACAGACAGACAGACAGACAGACAGACAGACAGACAGACAGACAGACAGACAGACAGACAGACAGACAGACAGACAGACAGACAGACAGACAGACAGACAGACAGACAGACAGACAGACAGATAGAACGAACGAACGAACGAACTTTATTTTCAAAGGGTTACAAATTAGCCACGCAGGCCTGTCTTACATTCGGCCCTTCCAAACTTCCATCTTTCACACTGCAGTTATATTTCATCAATGAAGCATGTTATAAATATCACGCACGCTCACGCCCCCCCCCGAAACCCCACACCCCCACATACACACCCAAGCCCAAGGAAATCACTTTCACACAAAAATATAGGCCCTAAGTACACACATAAAAATCCACCTCCCCTTTCCGGGAAAATGCACCCCACAAAAGACATACAGCATGATCCCAAAAGACAAAGACATAAAAATACTGCAGACAGAATTTCAACATACAACAAACAGACAACATTTCAGAAAGACAACAACAGAAGCAGAAAATACAGACAGACAGAAAGACCCGAAAACCCGACAGACACACAGAAAAGACAACAGACAGACAGACAGAAAAAACAGGGCAAAAAAGACAAAACAGAAAATACAGACAGAAAAAAGGACATACAGAAAAAGAACCCACAGAAAAAATCCGACATACCCTACAACAGACATACAGACAGACAGACAAGCAGAAAACAACAACAACAACATACCCGACTAAACAGACCCGACAACAAAAGACAGAC
>CAJHNH020000056.1:390390-430148 GCA_905116865.2 Candidula unifasciata | reverse complement strand
GCTTCCCATTCAAGCACATCGGCGACTGGGTCGCCCATTGGCTTGCCGGTGGACGACTTTGTCACTGGCCGGGAAAGTATTTGGGTGTGTCTTCTCCTTTGATCGCATCAACATTGCAGAGGTCTTTTTCAGGGTTTTTGGTAGAGTGAAATACTATGCCATTTTGTGCTCTTGTTAGGGACCAGGTTTGGCATTGGTAGCAGAGGATTGGTATAAACATGCAATTTATCAGTTGTCGTTTTAGTGCCATAGTGATGCTTGGGTGTTTTAGCAGTGGGGAGAGTTGGTAAGTTACTGCGTTCGCCTTTTGACATCTTGCCTCAAGTTCCCTATCAATTCTTCCATCATCTGTGAAGATGCTCCCCAAGTATTTCAATTGCTGCACTTGTTTGAGTTGTTCGTTGTTAACTTGAATAGTTAGTATATTAGGTGTTCTACTTATTTTCAGAATTTCTGTTTTGGTGATGCTGATCTTCATGTTATATTCGTTGCAGACTGTGTGTAGCGCATTTACGTGGATTTGAAGTTCTTTTTCGTTTTCATGAATTATGCTTTGGTCGTCTGCGAAAAGTATTTCGTTCAGTCTTTGTGTTTAATGGCGGGCTGGTTGTCAAGCCCTTCGTTCTCCGATCTTTGATGGACTTTTTCATACTCCTGATCGTATCTGCTGTACTTAATAGCATGTTTATGTGAACTTTCACTACCCTACCGGTTTGCTGGACCTGTCATAGTATCATTGTAGAGGTTTTATTTATCATCACTTGTGCCCTATTTAAATGGGATAAAATAATCACCTTGATTTGAGTCACCTATCACCTTTTATTAATTTATATATTTTAAAATTTACTCAGATTACTAGGTGTAATTAAAAACTGTGATGACGCCGGGGCTTTATTTATTTTAGGGTCTCACCAAGTTAAAAGTCCTGCCCTGATTCCATCTCAGGATATGTCTGAAAAAACGCAGACTGGCTACGTCGAATTTCTCTGATCTGTTTGTGTGTATAATCTATTTCTATGACGACTGCATTGTGTGTAAATTAATGAGTCGGTCTGTCCTTTACAGAACGTTGCTCTCTCCACGGTACAACTGAAGGTCTCTGTTTCTTTAGCCACTTCTCCAGCCCTGTGTGCTTTTCATTTTATGCATTTTCAGTGTCGTGTATCCATCCATGTTCGCCGTGGATCACCGCTCTATTCAGACCACCTTGGCGCTTGGCATGACCTAAAAAAGCAGCTTTCGGGAGAAGATACTGTTCGTGGACCGATTCTCCTTGATGTCACGAAGGATGTCGACGTTCTGGTTCTTCTTGGTCCATGGTATTGTGAGCGTTTTTTTTTTGTAGCATTTCAGTTCGAAGGCTCCGATTTTCTTCTCAAAGACTGAGTGAGAGTCCATGATTCACACCCATAAGTTGCTACATTAAAGACGTATGACTTAAGCCTAAAGATTCAAAATCTGTGACATTTGCTCTTGGTTGTCGAATTTAATACCTAGTTTGTGTGCTGCATTTATTGTGGCCATTTGGTGTCTTTTTTTTTTTTTTTTAAATGACATCGCTAGGATTGTTTAATAAAATACTAATTTGCATTCACCGTGTTTAAAAGAAATAATAGGATCTTATTTTGAATTTTCGTATTGCTTCCCTGAATCTGAAAACTCTTCGGGATCATTTTGTTGAGAAACGAAAAAGTGTGGGTCAGTGAATCACTAGAAAAATGACTTACTCTCTGTGAAGAATGGAATGGTGAAGTAGAAAAACGAGGAAGACGAAAGAAAGGAAAAAATTGGTAAGAACTCAGTAGATTATGGGTTAATCGAGACAGAGGAAATCAATATGATCGTGAAGGTAACGACTATCTTAACAGAGAAACGGCTTAAAGGTTTACACGTGTGCATGATATAGATACAAAGTTTGAATTCCTCCTCGATGTTGATAGACTGTGGTATTGGACTGTGGTATTGTTTGGACAAGGCGCTAAATCAGAAGCGTGAAAGTGTATGTGAATGTTACAGCTCTTATATTGATCTACAACAGCTACATGAAGAGATTTTGATTGACAGAATGCTGCTGTCAAGTCATTCCAACATAAACACAGCACCACCTGAAGAACTTCCTTAGTTGATTGTTCAGAATGGAGAGGAGCGTCGTTCTTAGTCTTCGAATTTCTATTCAAATAATATTAACCATTGCAGATTAAATGAAGCCCAGTCTGGATTATTTAAGGGCATCGATGAGACAAGACGCGCTCCGTGATCTTTCTGTACTCAGCGTAGAAAGAGAAGATACTGAAAGCTGGCTTTGACAAATAACAGTCCAGTTCTGATTAGTAAAAGCAAAAAAATTGCAATAATAGTATGCAATAATAATAATCTGTTCTTAGTAAAGTGGTTGGATTTGTTAATTAAAGACTTGTTAACCTCAAAATTTAATTAAAATAAACTATTAATGAACAATTTATTAATTACAAACGAAATCTTCTCTTCTATATTAATAAAAATGTTAATTTTCCAATGATGTAAGCTAAAAACTCGGAAACTACTGAACCGATTGCTTTCAAATTTGCACACAACGTTGCCATTGACTCCAAGCGTGATTTTTTGTCGTGAGGTCCTGGTGGGGTTGAACGTCTGTCATTCAGTCACACATGGCATCGGAACTTCTCAATATGTATTAATATAATAATAATTATATAATTTATAATAATATATTAAAGCCCCACTCCTGTCGTTTTACATTTTTCATATTTCCTCTTGCTCATCACCGCTCTCCCCCACCCCATCTTAAGCCGGTTGTAGGCAATATTTTCTCTCTATGATGCCTCTGTATATTCTTTTGACCTAGCGACTCCCAAAAACTACAAAAATGAGAAAAGATATTAATGAAATCGAGAAAGCACAGGACTTTTTTTCCACTAAACACGAATCTTGATAGCTCTCTAGACGGCTTAGTTGATCTTCGAGAAAGCTGCCCCTGAAGACTAAAGAGCAGAGTTCGATATCTAACCGACTGTATTCTTAGCGCAGGGCAAACGGATTAACCCAGTGATTCCCAAACTGTGCACCGCGGCGCCCTGGGAAGCGGCGACCTCTTCACAGAGGCGCCGCGCGAAATATTCGAAAACACGATTTTTTTTTTCTCCCACAAACGAATAGTTATACTTTTACTTAGGTTATGGCGCCTGGGAAAACTGTGATTGAAAAAAGGCGCCTCGACTAAGAGAATTTTGGGAAACACTGGTTTAACTATTACAACAAAAGACCCACCGAATTCTTCCGTTGGTGACTGGTCATCTTTCTTTGTCATTCATATCACTGAGGAAAAACATTAACGGGTTCAACAGCCTCACATCTCCTTATTTCCCCAGCTCGACAAAGATGTAAGTGATGTCGATTCAAAGGTTTAATAGTGATGAAAGTAAACATTGATGGAAAAGATCTACGAATAACAAAAAATATGTATTGGCAGCAAACAGCACCTACAGGAATTAACAACTGTTTCAATGCATAAAGAGGAGCTTGCGAAAAGAATGTGTTCTGTCACTATCATCCTCATCAGATGCCTTGCCTACTGAAGTGGGCGATCATGCCTATCCACAATCTGCGATTTTCTGCAGCATGTATTAGTTTTTTCACTATACAGTGAATATATAATGAGACCTGTAATTGAAATGCCTGGAATTGTGGTTGGTCGGCACAATATAAAAATTCCGCGTTATGCTTCTGACACAGCCTTGATGGCAACAAGTCAGAAAGAACTACAGGAAATGATAGACATTGTTGTGATTTTAAAAAATGGAAGAATAGGGCTTAGTTTTAATAATAGAAAGACAAAAATAATGGTGGTATCAAAGAAAATAATTATTCCTAAATGTGTAATAAAATTCAATAGTGTTATTTTGTGACAAGTACAGAAAATTAAGTATCTAGGCACATAAAAAACATGAGATGGAAGGTGCATTAAAGAGATAAGAAACAGAATAGGACAGGTAAAAACTGCATTTTATAGAATGAAGAACGTCTTATTCAATATATCTCTGTCACTGAAGGTTAGAAAAAAAAATATTGCTTGCTACATACATCTAGTTTTAACATATGGCTGTGAGTCCTGGACAGTTAGTAGGCAGGTCAATTTCTTGAGGCTTCAGAGATGTGGTTTTACAGAAGAATCCTTCTAATATCTTAAACAGCAAAAAAGATCACATAAGAGGTTTTGAAAGATGCGGGAGCCCGAAGACAACTTATCACAGACATCAGAAGGAGACAGTCATCATTTTCCGGCCTCTTATGAAAAGAGAGAAAATGGAACATGTTGTGACCACAGGAACGATCCGTGGAATGAGTGATAGAGGAAGACAACGAGAAAATATTCTTGACAGTCTTGATGCACGGAATTAAGGCACACAAATTGATATAGGCTGCAGGAGATCGCGGATTGTGGAGAGGCATGATCGCCCACGCCAGTCGGGAAAGCACCTGATGATGATTATGTATAATGATGTTAAGTGCGGTTTAACCCTACAACGAGCGATAAGCACTTTATGCTAATGTGGGCTAGCAATCTGTGTGATAGACACTGTATGTGTTGTTCGTCTGCACAGGAACCGACCAACAATGGACTGGCCCGTTTGAAATGAAGCTAAAGCTAGGATTATCAAGATTTAAAAACATGCTTAAAACTAAATGATTTTATAGCTTCCATGATTCTTATAGTATGATCATCATGTTCCCTAAGAAACAGGGTTATTGATGACCGCAAATAGTCACGCTAGTGTATTATATTCAGACTAAGGACAGGGCACAACAGATTTCGTCAACATTTGTTTAAATTTTTAGATGTAGAAAATACGGAGACGTGTCCCTGCAGCGTGGCACCCGAAAATGCTGAGCATGTGCTCCACACTGTCAATTGTATGCTGACAACAGAGACGCAATCTGGCCTGTTCCAACCACAATGAAGACAATACTGTATGGTACACGAGAAGATATGGATTGCACGATAGCTTTCATAAAGGCTACCGGCCTCCTGATATAAGTTTTCTGACAGAAGGATCGAAGAAGAAGACCAGAATCAGATCGGATCAGTTTATTTCCTTGCCCAGGCCATATCTCCATATACACTTTTAGTATATATTCAAGTATATATGTCCATCACCTTTCTATGTGTCATCAAACCCCAGAATTCACTCATTTCGATATACTACTATGCAATGAAAGCGATTCCTGACCAAAAAATAAATAAATGAAACAACATTTAGAATAAAATAAAACAGACATACCCTGCAACTGGAACTACTGGTAAAAGTATGAAATTCCTCATTATATCCTTGGCACTGTGAATAAACTGGTGCTAACAGAACTGTGCCAACAATAGAACCGTGCAGTGTCCCTGGAGTATTCCTGATCACATTTGTTGACACTGTCTGAATTAATGAACGATCACCGGATGCAAATGTTGTCCTGTCACAGTTCCCCAGTACCGGATGCCTCAGCCGCTGTAATAAAAAATTCATTTTATGTCAGCCGCTTGATCACATGTAGACAACCTTCACGGGACAACTAACACCCGATTTTAAATTATAACAGGAAAAGTAATGGACCGGGCCGACATTCCCATTGCTCTCAGGGAGGCAGGACGTAAAGATAATTCAGGAGACGACGTTCCATCGGCAACACTCAAAAGACTACAGGAACTTCAGGTCAAAAGAGGTGTCGTAAAACATAAACACTACACAGGCAGCCAATGAAGAATAGTAAACCAACACAGAACTGTTGTAATCAGTCAATACACGCTAATGAACATACAAGTACCGAAGATAGGATTCAGGCGCTTATGGATTTTTCCTATGTGCAATGAGGATAATCTATCGATTACCTAACTAACTAACTTTGAATTATAATTTCTTGTAAACCAAAATAAATTGTGTAATAAAATGTTAAGGGGGAATTTTCTCCCTACTTTTATATCGGGCATATTGGGTCAGGCCCATATTCTCATAGACAAATTGGTACTTGAAGGATGATGGAGTCAGTGTCAGTAGAGCCGCTTTTACTTCTGATAACATACCCGTTTAAAAAAAAAAAAAAAACATTTCAACGACAGCGCCTCCGAAAAATGCCATATCGGAAGTTTGTGGCTGTTACTGATGTTATGGTTTGTTGTTGCTAAAATGAATCTAGTAGACCCTGATCATATTTTTACGCCTTTCGTCTGCTTCATTTAACGTTGACCACTTTCAGCTAGGTCAGAAAACATGGCTGCTCTCTTTCCTGTTCTCTATGTTTGTGGTGACGTTTCTGGTCCTCATCTCATTTGGTTTTTAGAAGTACTGGACATATTGTACAAGTCATGTTGTGTATAAAATCACGGCCATCTTTAGCTATAAATCTAGAGTTGGCGGTGTATAAAATATATAGCACTGTATGTATGGTGGGATCAGTTCCACACCAGCGACTTGTTTTGCCCTAGGACGTTACCTGTCATGATCATAGTAGGGGTAGAGATCGGGTGAATGAGGGACTGTCAGCAAAGCACTACACATGTGATTGTCATAGTGTGCACAGAAGGAATCAAGACTTCGTGCGTGCCCCGAATCTCACGTGGCGTCCTCTACTGGACCACTGGTAGACGGCCTGCTCTTATGTTTTCAGATCTTGAACTGCAAACTGTTGTGGGCTGTGATTCCGGTGACAATACTGGCTGGGTATCTGGATCTTCATGGGATCCGAACTTTATAATGGTCGCTTGTTCCAAGCTAACTAGCCTCACACTGACAGCCAGCAGGCAAAGATGATTAGACGCAACTGAATGTGCCCCCCCCCCCCCCCCCGCCGAGGGGGAGTATTAGTTGTAAAATAGCTACAAAACACACAGTGGGCCCAGTTCAATATTAGGACTCTGTTGTCCGGTACGGAATAACAATAGCTTGCTAAGTGTGCGACTTCGGGAGGCATCTTGTAGGTGGCAAAACTTCACTGGTTTTCAGTCGCAAAGTGGTTCAAATTATTTTTTGATCACGGGACCTCTTAACTAACTCGATATTATAGGTCATTGTATTGTCCAGGACTATAATTAAAGATGTTGCAACATCAGCTAGTTTCAACATTATGTTACCGGATTCAAACGCAGAACTCCCCAGTTGTCAGGGATCGAGAGGCGGATGACAATATCGGAGCATGTGTATAAAGTGTAATATAATATGTATAATGTCAGGTTTTTTAGCTCGTTTGACTTGGAAGTTTTTAACAAAAATATCCGCTTAGATGGCGATTTAAGCGCAATGTCATCTAGCCGTCAGACAAGAGTGCCCTGAAGGACATGTCACCGCTATAAAAGTCATTATGGGAGAAACAACTAAAGCCATCGGCGACCGGGTCGCCCATTGGCTCGCCGGTAGACGACTTCGTCGTCATACGCGACAGTATTTGGGTCTGTATCCTTTGATGGTATAAACACCGCAGCAGTCCTTTTCAGGGCTCTTGATGACGTGCAGTAAGTACTAAGCCATTTTATATGGCGCACATAACCTAGTCACAATTATAACCTAAAGCTCCCTTTTCGAGGAATCTGGTTGAACATGACGATTTTATTTTGTTTAGCAAAGTACTTACCTAGCAAACAACTAAAGCTCCTGACCACATAGGACTAGGTTCTATCTGGTTCGTGTAGCTATTATGGGTGCCCTCATTGTAACTTGTTTGGATGTTGAACGGGATATCTAGGATCCATTTTCAGGGTCTACTTTTTAGACTGAGATTTTCGAATCTCAGGATGGTATGGGAAACATGAAGGTAGTCCTGTGCGGCTAAGGACAGCCTGTAGAATTAACATTTCTCGGTTTAAAAAATTAAGTCGCGGATTTTATGTACATTCACTTTAGTCTCGAAAATTAAAATGCGGCCCCGGAACATACAAGGGGTTGTTACCAATTGATTGTTAACGCTGAATGTGTACATATTTCCTCAACCCCTGGATTGATCCCGACCTCGCTGCTACACAGGCTTCATGTTTCAAACAAACATCTGCAGCAAAACTTGAAATCTGTAGATAAACAAGTATTCAAAACTATTTGATGCGCAGTTTCAACATAATTAATATATTGTTACAACACATTTTACACACACAATGATTAACATACCACTGTTAAGATGATTTGTTATTAAGTGGACTTACTTTCCCAGGCGCGAACAGTGAAAAACAAAGCGTGTTCTCTTTTCAACATAGAATCAATCTCTGCTTATGTAAAAAAAAAAAAAAATAAGAAAGTTTTTCAAGTATCTTAGCAGCCGTCTTATCTCCGGGTACTTGGGCTAATAGTTTCGTGGTTGCTTGTTATGTGTGTTTTTTATGTTTCCGTGGCGCGAACACCTGCTAGTATTGTTACAGGCGCGGCTGTCGAGTTTGCAGGCATGGACTCGTTGTCTAGCAGTCGGTAGGCACTTGGGGCTTATAAAGCACTTCAAGTCAATCGTTTGTATAATACAAAATTGTGATAACAATAGAATAAGTGTCCATAAAAATTTTAAAAATAAATCACAACAACAAGCAGTCACTAGAGTAGTTGGAGAAAAATCAAACTGGTCTTAAATACAACATGGAGAAAGGCAGAGGTGCATTCTCTCACTATACCTAAACTGCAACTCCTCGCTGAGGTCATCCTCCTCAGACCGTAATGATCTATTTGTGCCTCCGCACTGTTCACTCGCTCCAAAACATCTAGCTTGTCATAAATGAATTTACCACCAAGTGGTGTATAGCCGGCCAGTCTATCTGACTGCTCGTTTCCCAACACAACTGCATATTCTGGTGTAAATATCCGAAGGCGTTAACTGTCCGGAACCTCTGAAGAAATTCTTGCCACTTTGCAAAGAGTATGCCTGTCGCCACCTTTCTCAGCATGCTCTGTCAGTCAGTTACAATCACGGCATGTGTGTACAGATGATTCTCTAGCTAACGGCGACAAAAGTGACTGCCTCCATCTCCATTCTCAAACCAGACGCTGTGACATTATGTGCCGGGCTTTGTAGCACTAAGCTAAGCGACGTCTATTCACTTTTGCTATGAACCCACATGCACATCGTCAAAACATCGCTATCCGTGTAGATAATCACATCACCTGGGCAGGTTTTGTCATGAATCATACGTTGAACTTCTGATTATCTCAGACAAAAATAGTAATGTTGACGTTTTGAAAGAAACTGACTCACGGAGAGAACTTATAGCCCACATCAGCAAGAGACTATCTTCTTTGGTCGTGTGATGAGAAGGAGAAAACTGGAGTACATCGTGACTGTAGGAAAGTTGGAGGGGAGGATAGGCAGAGGGGTATCGAAAGAACAGATGCTTGACATTATGGCATGGAAGATCCTCTGTGTCAGAGTTGATCGAAAGTACACGAGACAGAAGGTTGTGGATAGACCTGCCTACGAACGCCAAACGGCATGGACTTTGAGAAGAAGATACTGGATAGACAAGAAGAATACTGCGGATATCCTGGGTGGACAAGGATAATATTGCTAACATATTGGGTGAACACGAAAATGATTGCTAATATAACTGGGTAGACAAGGATAATATTGCATATATACTGTGTGTGGACAAAGATAATATTGCTAATATACTGGGTGGACAAGAAGAATACTGCTTATATACTAGATAGACAATGATAATATTGCGAAGATCCTAGGTGGACAAAACGCATATTGCTAATAAACTGGCTGGACAATGATAATATTGCTAATATGATGGGTGGACAGGAAGAATATGGCTAATATACTGGATGGACGAGGATAAAATTGCTAATATACTGGTTGGACAAAACGAATATTGCTAATATACTGGATGGACAAGAAGAATATTGCTAATATACTGGATGGACAAGGATAATATTGCGAATATACTGGCTGGACGAGGATAAAATTGCTAATATACTGGTTGGACAAAACGAATATTGCTAATATACTGGATGGACAAGAAGAATATTGCTAATATACTGGATGGACAAGGATAATATTGCGAATATACTGGCTGGACGAGGATAAAATTGCTAATATACTGGTTGGACAAAACGAATATTGCTAATATACTGGATGGACAAGAAGAATATTGCTAATATACTGGATGGACAAGGAAAATATTGCGAATATACTGGCTGGACAAGAAGAATATGCTGGGTAAGCTCACTCACTAATTTGCAGTTAATTATGTGGATACAAATTTGACAATCACAGCTAAAATGTAAGTAATTTCTGTTGTCCTTTCTGTTTCTATGCTGTTCTCTCAGTTTTTTCCCACAATATTTTTAGCTAAAAATGGGTCGTCCTAAGCAAGTCAGTTTTCCCCTCCCTTTTTTCACGGGACTGTCAGATTGGACACGGAACGCATCGTTAGCCCCGGCTGGTGACATCACGTCGAGCTGATGATGTCATCATCCGGGCCTAAAAATTGCTTTTTTATGTAGAACCTCTACTGTTGGGTGCACAAAAATCATAGTCAATAAGCCGCTAGCCTAACCCTCCGAGGTCGAGTGAATAATTATACTATCAGACAGATTGTGGGAACGACACCTTGCACTAGTTTTATCCAGAAACAGCAGATCCCGTGGTTTGGCCATGCCATTAGAATGCAGCATGCTCAAATACCATTACACATTGCTTTTCAGAAGATTAGAACAAGAGGACGATCGTGAAATCATGGATCGACAACACTGAAGACACCTTACGCCTTCATGGCATGACAGTAGCTACTGCAGAGGCAGTGGAAAGAGAGTTCAGCATGAAATGGGGACTTTGTATATGATCCTACACTTAACAAACTAAATAGTTACAACGGAGTGACATCATAACATCTATTTTGAGAATCTTGA
Source organism: Candidula unifasciata (assembly GCA_905116865.2). NCBI lineage: Eukaryota > Metazoa > Mollusca > Gastropoda > Stylommatophora > Geomitridae > Candidula > Candidula unifasciata. The sequence goes on along the minus strand of CAJHNH020000056.1, from coordinate 419,283 downwards.
GATAGGCTGTTAATTTCCAGAAGCCTTCTGTTTTCCCCAAACTATAAGGAGACTTAGTATGTCAGCTGTATATTTGTGATTATAGTGATAATCTTCTTTTTAGCTATCACTGGTTTAACTCATACAGATTTCTGTTATTGCGGTGCAAGCTCTGATATTGTTGGCGATCTCAAGAAACGACATCTGTTTGTTCTATGTGCAGTGAATCCACAGCATAGATAGGTTTTGCTTTGTCAAATAGCGGGAATTAATAGTGCATGCCTTGATCGTAATAGGGAATGTCTTTTATTGTCATCCTGCTGTACTGTTTATGTGTCACGCGAGGCTTGAAGTAGGTTGCCATAGTTTTTTATGTCCTGCGAAAATCTTTCGATATTGTGTCTAGAGCTCAGTCCGGCCTCTGTGATTAACGATAATCATGTATGTTCTCTGCAACGTCTTCTTTCCATCAGTTTATTTGTTTTCCATTTCAGTGTCTGCTTTGTGAGTCCGTGTCTGCTTCTGTAGGAATGTCCGCTATTGTCAGTCCCAAACCTGCAGGAGAAAGGAGAGGGGTTAAGGGTAGGGCCAGTTTCCCCACCTGTAGATTAACGATATTTCTTAAGACTTTCTAATCTGAAATACTACAGTTCGTTCTCTCGTGTAACATTTTCAGCAACATGTTATACTCTGTAGTTAGGTGGCCCCTGGGCAGAACCATATGAAAAGTTTAAGGTGATTTTTTTTTTTTTTTTTTGGGTCTATTGAGTCGTGCAGTGCTCATTTACGTTTCTGAACTCCGATAAAAAGTTTCGTAACATTTGGCACTGGCTTCATTTAAAAGTGGAATTGAATACTAATTGTTGAATACGATAAATACAAGTAATTTCCGCTAATGGTAGAAACAGGGGAGTTGACATTATGAATTAAATGAAAGAAAGGTTTTCAGTCCAGCTTTAAGGCTGTGAGGTAATGAATTTTAATGATGTGTAACATCATTAACCAGATGGCAGCGTGTCATAGAGTATTAAAACAAAATGATATCAACCGGACCACAATTTTACATGGAAAAGACGTTTGAGACAGTTTTAAAATGCTTAATGTTTATTTGAATTGCATTGTTTAAGGAACACATATGGCATTATTACACTTTGTTAGTGAGCAAACAGTTGTGTGTGTGTATGTGTGTGTGTATGTGTGTGTGTATGTGTGTGTGTATGTGTGTGTGTGTTTCTATAAGGACGTTTAAATTAATGCATGATGTTTCCAGTTATTTTAATGAGGGAATAAATGAAATTTTTTTAAAATAATTGAACAATTGATCAGTCAATCAATAACTGACATCACTGCACTCAGGACGTTTCGATGTCCTCTTTCACAACAGCCAAGCCCGGCTCTCTAGCCTAGTTGGCTAAACCGGATTGCGCGGTGACCGGGTGACGAATTCCTTGTGGTCCGGGTTCACTCCCAGGGGTAGGCAGAAAAGCCACATTTTCTCCCAGATTTACGGTATTTACAATGGAATCAAGGCCGAAAGGTTGCGATATCCATAATACCGAGCCTAAGGGTTAATAACTCATTGCTTCTGGATACTAAAACAAACAAACAAACACAACAGCCAACGAAGAATTCCCAAATTCAGCCTCATTAAATGCCCCCCTGTCTTTTCATCTGTGCTCTCATAATCGTCCGGTGAAGACAGTCTTTCCATATACAGATACTCTGTATGTCGTACTCTCCACTTGATCACAGAAGGCCATAAAACCATTCGCTTTGTCTTAAAGTAGCTCATCCTCAGAGGAGCGAAAGTAGCCGTTCTATTAGCCTACTAATTGACCATACACACACTAATGTCATAAGAAAATATCATCTATTTTTATAGTTCTTCATCCTCTTGTCCCCTACTGCTTATGCCTTAAAGAGTCTCAAGGAGGAGTTTGATTCGTTTTCTGTCTTTTGCTAGTTGCGCCGCATGTGTAAATATCATATTGCATTTCTGTAGCGACTCTTTTACTTCCTCCACGCATCCCTTTCATGGTCGGCCTCTTGACTTGTAGCCTGTTGTTCTCAAGTAGTATGCTTGTGCGGCTTGCTAATTTTGTTACATTCTGACGAGATGACCAAACCATCTCATCCTGTGATGTTCTACAAAATCAGTTACCGGTACTGTGATTATTATAGTTCACAGCCATCAAGTTGGTGAAGCCAACAACACACCGGAGACCTTTATTTCCCAGGAAATTACTTATTACATGCTGTGTAAACCTGAAAGCATTAGGTTGAAAAGAAAACGCTCAGTATGGATTCTAACACACGACAAATCGACAGGCAGGCAAGCGTTTAGTCACTGCGCCACCGTCGCTCCCTTATTTCTTAATGCTTCTAAGTAATGTTTCTATACAGACGAGTAAATAGAGCATTTATAATAAAATATGACAAACAAATTACATAATTATACTTGCACACCGAGCATTCGTTTAACAATCCATAGTGGCCTAAGGGTATATCGGAATTGCGTTCATACAATCATTGCAATTAGAGAGTCGTGTGGTGGCGTTACGGCTGAACACAGACCTGTCAGTCTGAAGCTCTTCAGTTTGAATGCGCATCGGGTGGGATTTTTTCTTCTTCACAAAGTGACCTTGGCTACCTAGTCGACCCATATTAAAATGGATACCAGGTAAAGTCCTGGGAAGTAAATAAAACATTACGAATCGAGTGCCAGTTGGTCTACCAAAATATAACTCTGCTGTCATCTGTCCGATACGCCAGTGGCCTGAAAACGGTCTTTTACTGTTGTTTATAACTGGGGTGACCAGGCGAATTACGATAGTTCAGGCAGGAGCTGGTGAAAACAAGTGAGAGTAAGACAAGTCAGAGAAGCTTTAGACGCGTCTAAAAAATTGGGGGAATTACTACTTAAGAAAGAAAAGTCCGGGATAATAGATAGCGTAAAGTGTGATTGAGGAGCCGTCGTGGTTCAACAGATGCTCGCCTGCGGATCGGAAGGCCGTGGGTTCGGTCCCTGACTAGGGCCAGATTTTTTTACAGGAATGATCTTGGCTCCCAGGTCGACCCAGCCTTAAGTGGGCCCAAATCACCCACCAAGTGCCGTTTAGTCTATACAAAATATAGGTCTCGTCATATATACCCAATACGCCTGAAAGTTGTGGAAATGGGTTCTTTAAATTTTTTTACTCAGAGAGAGGGGACAGAAATAAAGACGAGAGAGTAGGAGCGAGAAAGAAAGCTAAGGGAGACAGCGGCCAGTGAAAATGAGATGAGAGCAGTCATGACCGAACTTGGGCTTTCGTGCACCTTGAGCACATACTCTCTCCACAAAAATATGCTGGGGTAGATAAGAGGGTTGGGAGGGGGAGGGTGGGGTATGAGAATGATTTTCCTGCACACGTTTGCCGGCTATGCAATGTTCTTTAGGGGCTGAGTTGAGTATCTGGGATGTGCCAGGTTGGTCTCCAGATTAGTAATCTAAATAGGGTCAAATCTCGAAGTAGGAGTCCGTAGACGGAAGACCCAAACAAGGGAGAAAAAAAAAAGGATGGAGGGGGAGAAAGACGGAAAGATAAGAGAAAGAGGTGAAATGGAGGAAAACCGGGGATTGAAGATTAATTGACAGCTGGATAGTACGATCAAACGAGATACATAGTCAGGCAGACTGAGGACAAGACAGTTTGCTAATACTGAAAGAGATTTTGAAGACAGACAGTTGTAGAATCAAGAATTTCAAATGACAGCCTATGGACTAAATATAACATAAATAAATCAGTTTTAACCAATGAACATTCTAATAATTAGGATATGCATTGAACAAAATGTTGGATATATCTTATTATCCTCATTTAACAGTTGATTCTTTCACTGTAATAATTTATTGTTTCGGAACCAGAAAGTACTGTTAAATGTGGTTTTGAACTTTGAACTCATGCCCATGTGAATGAAGATGTTGACTCTAGCACTGACGGATTCCATTTGAAATAAAACTTTAAAAAAACTCCAATTACCAAATTCTTCTGAAGTCTATCAATTCGTGATTCCTTGTCCATGAATACGTTAATGAAAAAAGCTGTACCAGGAAGATAACATACTATAAAAAAAACAGATATTAACACCATCATTTTGACAACTTTATTGTCTCTGCCAGACATGGCAGCCTTGTTGGAAGCAGACGTAGCGTGTTGGCGCCATTGCGATTTTCGGCGTAAGGCTGAAACAGGACCAGCAGTACAGACAATATTTAGACACAATGCTATTGCTGGTATTGTGTTGTTTGTTATACAAATTACCCCTTTCAGTCTGGTGACCTAGAAAAAAGGGATGGGGATAAAAATGACTTGCTTGGAGTGTCACATTTTCATTTGGATGCAACGTGTTCAGCTCAAGATATTATGGTCATCCTGCTCACACCCCTTTCTGTCACGCATGGTTTATCCCTTTAGGTAGAAACTGGCGGAGCTGAACAGTATTCAGATCGACTGAGGATAAGGAAATCATTGACTTTTCTGTATAGATCATTCTGATACTTATCTGCAGCGGCTAGGGAATGCTATTATTTTATGTTGTAAATAATTAGGATTACATTTTAATTGCAAGGAACTATTTTGAGAAAGTGGAGAGTCTATGTTGCACAGAATATGTTCTGTTGTAATCATAGACAAAACACACATACTGAAACAGTATCTGAGGAGAATTCAAAGAATGTCACAAACAGGAAGAAAAACAAATGAAACAGTCCTGTAAGAAACCTATGAAAATCATGAACCATTCAAGGTAATTAGATGTAGGATTCAAGATAGTGTATGTATTCTGTAGGATAGGGAGGGGGAGGGGGGTAAGAATTTGAGTTAGGTACAAATTGTTCATATATAAGATATGGTTTATTTTCTGCCATTAGGAATCTTTGTGTGTGTGTGTGCATGTATGTGTGTGTGTGTATATTGTTTTAAGTATAATATTCGAGTTAGTTTTGTTTGTCTTTGTTTCAGATTGATATGACCGAGTTGTCAAATAACCTCAGATCACACACTGTGCCAATGACTTTGGGTTGAGAAGTGCACTGGGGAGAAGACGACCCTTACTAGGAAGAGAAAATGCAAACTGAAAACAATGTTAATGCAGGAAAGACCTGACCCATAGCCTTGGTTGGCAGCTGGTCTGTGAGGGAAGCTCCTACAGGCGTACAAAAACACTGTTCCTCTAATCGGTAGTTTCTGGAGCTTGTTTCTGCAGTTCCCAAAATATTGGTATCACCTTTTCTTAGGAGTAAACAAGGCAGACTAAGTGAGGAATCATGCTGCATGAGCAACATTGACGTCAACAATAATGCCATGGTTTTAATCTCTGGAGAGGATTAATTTCCTCCTTGGCCTTGAATGGATGTGATTCCTATGCTTCATCATAATACAATATAACACTATCGTCTTGAGAGACGAAAAGGTACCAGTTCCAGATTTAGCCCCCAATTCTTTGACCAGTAATGTACTTTCTTCACTGTCTTTTGAAGCAGACAGGAGGATGGTGTTTTCAATGGGCGCCTGAACAGCAAAATAATCGACGAGCATTATTGGCTCTGTGTCACTTTCATTCAGGTAGGCTTCTTGAGACTTGCTGGTGACAACATTTAGTAATGTCAATTATGTGAACCATGGGGAACCTTTGTTTCGTTTACACTGTTCTGTTCTCCCCCCCCCCCCCGCCCCCTGTTTTACTGACTGAACAGTAAAGCTTAAAAGGCTATCTATTTCAATTATGTCATATCGTTGCTATAGAAAGTCTCGACAATTGTGAGTAATGTCTGCTTGTAGAAGTTTTAGCTTAGGCCATCTTTCCACTCAATTTCGTTGTATTAGAATGTTTAAAAAAAATTATTACAATAAAAACATAGTCGTTAATATTAATGAGAAGGACGAACCTGATTATAATAACATAATTTCTTTTTATTCATTTTTTAAATTTTATTTGAACAGTAAGCACTTGATAAGCATAATAAGTTTTACTACATTGTGAAAGATACGTCAGTTTATCAAAATGTGTTCTTTCTCAATATATGCTATCTCTTCTTCTTTTTCTTTTTCTTCATCTTCTTCTTCTTTTTCTTCTTCTTCTTCTTCTTCTTCTTCTTCTTTTCTTCTTCTTCTTCTTCTTCTTCTTCTTCTTCTTCTTCTTCTTCTTCTTCTTCTTCTTCTTCTTCTTCTTCTTCTTCTTCTTCTTCTTCTTCTTCTTCTTCTTCTTCTTCTTCCTCTTCTTCTTCTCCTTCTTCTTCTTCTTTTCCTTCTTCTTCTTCTTTCGTTCGCCTGAAATAAGTTGTCTGTATCAGCAATTTTGTCTCTTGTATAAATTTCACTGTCGTTGTTAGTTCATTCAGTGGTTCATAGAGTTTACGTCCCACTGCTGTTCTTTCTTACCAAAAGGTTTGCCTTAATGTGTCAAATTCGGTGTAGTCATGGAGTACATGCTCTGCTGTCTGGGGCACATTTCTCTCTCACTCACTCACTCACTCACTCACTCTCTCTCTCTCTCTCTCTCTCTCTCTCTCTCTCTCTCTCTCTCTCTCTCTCTCTCTCTCTCCCCCCCCCCTCCCTGTTGTCTTTTTTTATTTTTTTTAATACCTCCGAATTGCACCGGAGGTTTCCACCACCCTAGGGTCCGTCACAGCCCCTCTCCCAATTTGATCAAAAAGGCCGCTGCCGCCCCATAACCGTCCCAGCGCCCAGAGAGAGCTATAGCGCGCACTGTGGGGGAAACACTGGTCTACAACATCACCTTGGATAAAGTGAAATAAGCTCATCCAGATATAGAAAATATTCTGTTGTACTCCCTAACTGATCCCAAACAGCCTTCAGCCTATCCGTTTTGTCTAGTAACTCGCCGCCCAGAGGAGCAACAGCAGCTATTCTCTAGGCATGGCCATTACCCCATTGATGCGAATATCCTTTGCAAAATGCCCTCTCTGTTTTTACAGTTTACGGCTCTCAGTCTGTGATGTGGTCAACATCACAGTGGCGACCTTTACTTCCCAGGAATTTTCTTGGTACCCATTTTAGGTTGGCTGACCTTGGAGCACTAGGGCAATTTTTTTTTTGTCAACCACTGAATACGGATTCGAGACACGACCTATCGACCGGTAGGCAATCCTTTATCCACTGCGCTACCACCTCTCCCTCTTATCGTAGCGATTTTAATTTATGTTGTTATATAAAAAAACAACATCAAGAAAAAAAACAAGATTACCTAAGTACACTAGCACACAGTGTTGATATTTTACGAACAGTCTAATAATAAATATACGTGGAGCTGGTGGAGGGAGTTGTGTAAATCCTATAATCCTCACACAACAGTTGTTGTGTTTATTTTTTCACTGGGCGGATATTTTATTGTTTCGGAAGCAAAAGGTGTTCTTGAATGTGGTTTTAAACTTTGAACTCATGCTTAAGTAGATAAAGATGTTGACTCCTGCATTAATGGATTCCAAATGAAATAAAACTGAAAAAACTCCAATTACCAAATTCTTCTGAAGTCCATCAATTCTTGATTCTTTATCTATGAATAGATTAATGAAAAAAGCTGTGCTAGGGAGGTAACATATTATAAAAATAACAGATATCAACACTACCATTTTGACAACTTTATTGTCTCTGCCAGACATGGCTGCCTTGTTGGAAGCAGTCGTAGCGTGTTGGCGCCATTTTGATTTCTGATGTAAGGCTAAAATGAGAACAGCAGTAGACACAATAGTCAGACACAAGGCTATTGCTGGTATTGTGGTGTTTGTTATAAATGTAATACCTTCTATCGTGCCTCGGTTTTCTAAAAATGATATGCCAAGCAAAGTTTTATTTCTTAAAGGATCGAGTATAGTTGCTGGTCGTGCAGTATAGAAACGTGGACAAAGGCTTGCTAGCATTAGTAAATACACAAACTGAAGATATAGGAGAGTTCGTTTAGGGGTAAAAAAATGTTTGACTTTCAGGGGTGCAGTAACACAGAGACATCTCTCTAGTGTGATGTAGGCCGTTATCCATGAACTGACTCTTGTAAACATTACATGACACATTGATACAACATACATGATGTCACTGGCAACAAACGGCAGATCTAACTCGGTGAATAGTGGAGTCACATTAATATTGGCATACATCAGTGTGATCTGAGAACCCAAATCTGACGTAGCCAGACCCAAGAGACTAATGTTGACAGTGTCTCGCACGCCCTGTTTAACGAAAATGATTATGTTTAGAACGTTTGTAATAACACCAAATATACACACTGCCTGGCCAGGGCCCCATGAATTCACCAAAAGGAAGTAATAAAGGGCCTCATTGGATACCAGAACTCGTAAATGTGTAACGTTCGTCGGTTTTACGTCTGCTCCACTTCTAGAGAGTTCTTGAATATCCGTGTTTGCCATATGAAACAGCTGCTGTTGGTCGAATTCATCTGACTTTTGGTTGCATCTGATTACATGCACATGTCATTTTTTTTCCGGTTTTTTATTTCCAAATTTGGGAAAACGTTGGTTTTTAAAGTAAAAGCTATTATTATTATTCCAGTTGTGCTTTCGTGCACAATAACTACAGCACTAACGATTCTTGCATCTACCAGCACTTATCGATAATAACAATTCCACCGTGTTAGGTAGGAAACACATTAAACCGAAATACTACGAGTAATTTACCATCGCTATTACAGTATAGCTGAAGATATGTGTTTCCATTAAAAAGATAACAGGAATAAACCGCCCCAATTGTTAATTCTAGCGAACACTTTGCAGACGAGAGACAAAGTTTGAAATGTGGCATAATCTGGTGATGTTAACAGTTGAATTTTGAGTGATTCTTGAGCTTAGACAGCATCGACCAGTACTTGACCTATGTTTCAGCTGTCGAATACCGGAATTAGTTTTTACAGCTTAGTGATAGCGGAATTTGTACACGTTATTCGATAAATTGTTGATACCGTCAAAAAGAACTGCAGGGATTGATAGATTAAGTGGTAGTAAGTGGTAGTAGAAAGTGATTAGAGGGGTCTCTGCTTGTATAATATTGATGCAGAAATCATGGTATTATATATTTGAAAATATAAAGGTGCCTAAATGTATAATGAAAGTCAAAGGTTGTTATTTAGGAAAAGTAAACACATTTAAATATCCGGGTACGTAGATAACACCCGACGGAAGTTGTATCACAAAGATAAAGAACATAATAGGGCCAATTAAAAACACATTTTTAAACAAATAAAGAAACTGTTTTGTGGTAAATCCATGTCATTGCAAGTTATAAACATAATTCTTACATGCTATATAGAGACAGTTTTAACATATAACCATGAATCCTGGACAATAATAACCAAGCTTAACAATTTCTTGAAGCCTCGTAGATGTGGTTTTACAGAAGAATTATTAGAATTCACTGGGCAGTCAAAAAGACGCTGCGAGGCATTCCAGGTGTAGAGAAAAGAAGGAGAGAAAGCCAACAAGAGCAACCCATATGTTCGGGGGAAAGGCCAGCACTCGAAGACAACACATCACGTACACCAGCAAGAGACAGTCATCACTGTGTGGTCATGCTATGAGAATAAGGAAATCGGAAGTTGTTGTGACCACTGGAAGGATCTGTGGAAGCCAACAAGAAAAGTTTCTTAGCAACTTGTTGTCATAACATGGAGGATAACAATACACATACTGATTACATGCTGTTGAAGTTTGGAGGTTGTGGAGAGACATCATCGCCCATGCATTTGATAAAGATAGTGATCGTTAGGAGGAACTGTACTGTTATAAGGCGGGTCCGAAGGACGATGGGTGTTAGAACATCTCTTTAAAAAATGGTAAATTATACGTTAAATAGTTTGAAGTAGTAGTCGCGCGCTAACTGACGTTGATGGACGTTGGAAACAGCTTTTATCATAATATACTTCACAACTGTGTAATATGGACATTGGTTGGTACGAGACGTCATATAATATTTCATTCCTTTACAGGGCTCATCCCTTTGGCAAATAACAGCAAACTTCAACTATAGTCCGTTCTTGATGTCCTGCCAAACATCAAAAATCTGTAACTCAGTAACCGCTCAGTGAAAGTATTGAAATTTGGCATGCAGTTTCCTAATAATCATGGGTACAATAATTGTAAATGACCACACACAAGGAAATTCCCTAAACCCCAGTCCAGAAGACTATTCCAGAAGTGTTATATGCTGCGTTGTTGTCAGCGTTTGTGGCGTCATCGTTCTCAGATTATTCTCAGTGTGCATTAGTTTGACCCGGAAAGAAAACATACTACTCGTGCTTCGTTGACTTCGCTTGAATTTCCTTGACATGTCAGCATCGGTGCATGACAAACAGATCAGTGTCGCTGCTTGCTCCAAGAATCATCTCATGGTGCGGTCGCTGACAGGCAGTCATGAGCGTTGCAGATGCCGGCACTCCAACTGTCGAGAGGACATTGGGTGAAGCAAGGCGCGAGTCAACAGTTCAGGATTTGTCATTCTCTTTTGTGTACTGCTGGTTTTCAAGAGGTGACTAGCATTTTTTTTTTTTTTTTTGCCAGTTAGAGTTGGGGTATGTGGCGGGTGGCAGCAATTGTTGCCTGGAGCAATTACCATTCGCAACCATTCATGCCGACAATGCTCTGTTCTTGCCAACGCAACAATGATAGTCGGTTGGTGCCGGCAGTCAGTCAGTTGGTGGATGTATCCGTCTGTCTACCCCCCTTCACCCTAGTGTGAATTTTCCTTTACAATTGCACATAGAGCTACAGCACGCACGCTCCCACAAAAGGTTACAGCAGCGCGAACACTCACATACACACTTGTAAAAGTTTCAAACGCAGCAGGTCGTGAATGTTTGTGGTTAATAATTATTAGCTGTACCTGGCCATGTGTTGCTGTGGCCCATTCTGGCTAAATGGAAAAGAAGGAAAATAGAAAGCGCACCCGTCCTATATGGTAAATTTTCCAGTAAATGTCTGATAAAGAGATAATCTTGTTTGCCAACTCTAGAACATGCAGCATATAATTGTGTCCTCATATTAGTTGTCGTGTGAAGTGTATTATTAGGACTCCAAAAAATGTTATTTGTTTATCACATGCGAATGCTTTTTTGTAATTTTCAAAGAGCTCAAAGTAAAGTTTACTACTGTAGATCTCAAAACTAACAAATTCGCATCCACCCCCCCCCCTTTTCCAACCCCCCCCCCCCCCCCCAAAAAAAAGAATAGCTGAAGAAGAGTTATTGAAATATGAATAATTAAAAAATGAAACCTTTAAAGTCATGTTTTCAGCTCTCTCAGTTAACAGTTTCTGTCAACACACCTCCCGCCCCCAAAACTACTCCTCTCTCTCTCTCTCTCTCTCTCTCTCTCTCTCTCTCTCTCTCTCTCTCTCTCTCTCTCTCTCTCCCACCCCCCCACCCCCCACCCCCACCCCCCACCCCCACCAGAGGGATATGATATCCCACCCCCACCCCCGCGGAGGATGTGAAAATAATTACTTGATGATATTTTTTAAATTGATTTTGGCATCCGTGTTTGCCCAGAGTAAAATGGGTAGCAGGAACTGTAATGAGTCGTAAATGCGGTTAGTGTTATATTTATCAAATTAACCATAAATTACAAGTAAAACTACTACCACCACAACAACAACTATAATAATTTAACTATTGTCTCTTTTACCACCTTTCTAAGTTTGTGCAGACAGAAGTTCGTGAGCCAGAGGATGCAGGGCCGCATTGCTAGTGTTGTCACCATGGACTTCTATTAGTTAGGATTTAGGTTAGGATTTCTATTTTGTGGCCAACAGAAAATCTCCATCATTTAATGGATCTCTCCCACATGACAGCCCGACGTTGTAACCTCCCGGTCAATCACATCACCTACACCTACTGTTCTGCTACTACAACCAATCCTGCTACTGTGAGCTTATTAATCTTGCGGGAAATTGCTCTTCTCTCAGTCCCACATCTTTTCATTCCCACATAGTCTGTCAACAACTCTCTTGTTATTCCTACAACTTTTAATTTCACCTTGTTTTTATTCTCACACCTGTGCATTTCTAAACAGTTTGTCAACAACTCTTCGTCCCTATAACGACAGCCTGATGCAGATTTCTAAGGTCAACAGTCAAAGTTGGCCTACAGCCAGCGTCGGGAACGCGGCAACGAAAACAAAATCTTTGGAAAGCAAAACCAAGATGCTGATGTGATCGTCGCTTGAGCTATGTGCTTCGTGCTTCGAGTGACACTTTTATATAAAAACACTCGCATATTCAAATGAAACGTTGTATCCAAAGTTAAAAGCACTCGGTGAAGAACTGTCGGCGTACAGCTTCATGCAGATTTATGAGGTCAACAGACAAAGTTTGCCTGAGAGCGGAAGGAAAAGCCTGTGCCGGAAATACGGCAACAAAATAAAAACCGATGTAATCCTCATTGGGGCTATGTGGTTCATGCTTTGCGCGACACTCTTTTTCAAAAACACGCGCGCGTTTAAATGTAATTTTTTGTCAATTTTTTAAAGCAATCGGTGAAGAACTTTTGGAGATTACCTACCACCACCAGAGAAACATTTATATTTTTATTTATATAGACTAGCTGCACCTCGCCACGCTTTGCTGTGGCCTAGTCTAGCTAAATGGAAAAGAAAGAAAATAATAGTACACGCGTCTAATATGGTTAATTTGACAATCAATGTCTGTGCAGATATAGATATAGTCTGGTTAGCCGACTCTAGAACACGCAACATATAATTGTGTCTTTATATCAGTGGTCGTTTAAATTGTTTTTATTAAGACTTTTTAAATGGTTATCTGTTTATCACATGCTAACTAATTTTTATTTTCTAAACAACTGACAGCAAAGCCTACTAATGTACTAAATAGGTACAATTTCGCAACAACAACAAAAAATCATAATATCTGAGGTAGCGTTTTAAAAATAGAAATAATAAGACAAAACATTAAAACTTTAAAATCATGTTTTAAGCTCTCTCATTTAACAGTTTATGTCGTCATCATCATCCCCACCCCTCCCCTTTGCGCAATCCACCGACTACGCCTTGTCACATACTGCTGATGTCACGTGCCTTGGTAAAGCTTTACCCTGTTAAACCAAATAGCAATAATAAAGTAGTTATAAAATGTTGCTTGCTCGCAATAGGGTTTCCCCTACTGAACCAAATTGCACTCTGAAGCAGTTTTTAAATGTTGAGATGTTGTCTCGCAATGATCTAGACGGAATCCCGAAGCTTCAATGAACGTCAAACCTCCTTCAGGGGTGAGGCGATGCAAATTATGGCACTACAGCACATAAAATATTCCCAGGCGCAACTTGACCTGACTTCCTCCTACTTCATTTAAACCCACAGACTAGATAGTCTTATTTACTAGTCAACATAAGAAACACGGTAAAATATGCAATATAGTGATATGACACACTCCAGACAACTAGGAACAGTGAAGGATGGACACTAAAACCAAGAAGGTAGAATTGATAAAACATATTGTAATCGATATAACCACTACAAGGAAACGGCAAAAGAATTCAATAATATCAATGACACCGAGGAGACAAAGACAATTTATATATGACTAGAACAAGGGTTGCTCCTAGTACCAGCTAAGGCCATCATATCTCTCTTGTGTAATCATGACACAGTGGACTAGGCACTTCGGGTTAAAAGTGACCTCAACCTCTGGAATATAACTCCAAGTCCGGTCCACTGTGAAAATCACTTCTGCATCTGGGATGGTTGGCACCTAGGTACTATCCAGTCCTCAATACCTAAACTGCTGCAACTTTTCACAACGTATAATATTGTCTATTGTCACCAATCAATGGCAGGCAACCTCTGGCTTCACCCTACAGATACCTAGGGATGGATCTCTCCCCCAGTGGAACTGTTGGTCATTATCTGGGCGTAGGAACAGACATGTCGGCAAGCCCCATGGTAGTATCTTCTGGCAGCAGGTGGTAAGAAGTACTGGTGATGTGAATGGATGATGATTTTCGATCTGGTCTCCAAGGAAATTAAAATCCTGTGACAGAAGGGAACATCAAACATTAGCAATCATCTTAGACTCCACGTGCCTACATCCTACTCTACCTATATTCACACAAACATAGCTCCAAAGTCTGATTTTAAGGATTTGAGAGTCAGTGGTAGACTCTGTACAACGTTATTGTTAATCAGCAGAGAAGATGAGAAACAAAGTCTACCAACAAGGAGATAGACCGAGGTCTCTCTGATAGAGGACATTATCACTCTCCTTTTATACCTATATATCCATACTCACACAGTATACATACATACACGAATATGGAAATATACACTTAAAAAAGGTGTATGCCCATATATAGCCCTGCCCCGGCCCATGTTTACGTTTGGTCGAAAATGGCCTTGTGACATCGGACCGCCATTATCTTGTTCCGATCGATAAGCGTGTCGTGACCCAGAGAACCTCCCTGCGGCAGATATGCATTAACTTTGCAACCCTTTTGACTAGCCTATGTACAAGTGCTCTCTGGGCTTATACTAGAAATTTCTTTGCAGAATAACATGACAGTACTCCCACAAAAGAAGAGAGTGCCACACGAATGAACAACAGCCAACCATACCTAAGCATCTATGGACTCATCACTATCAGCCTGCTCATCACTTTCTGTCTGTGAAACACAAGACAAGGGGTGACAGCTTGAGAAATCTGCTCCTACGTTCTGATTTCCAGGAATTTATTCACAGTAAAAGAATAATGTTGTAGAAGCAAAGACCATCTCATAAGTCTCCTAAAGAGTGGGTGGACAAAGCCAAAACACTAGAGACAGATGGTCGATAGTACAATACTGATATTTTATATAAATATGGATGAAATCTTCTGAATACTTTACAACATTTCTCCACTCTATTACTAGGTACAAAGGAATCTCATAAAGAATATGTTAATGTCCAAGGGGAGCTGAGATTCTGATGATTCCACCCATGTACAGCTGAACTATGTTCAGGTACATGCAGAGATGTAGATCCTTGCCGAATCCAATATTCTGGTAGGCAACCTAAACACAAACCTGGTACTCCTGTAATCTTCGGACAATGTACTGATATGTCCACTCCATCTCTAGTCACACAGAAAGCTCTCTGGTGAACTGGGATGTGATTCCCCACCGTCTGATCCTGCAGGAGGTTAGAAATAACTATCCTCCCCTCGTTATCATGCGCTCCAACAAACTCAAGAAGTACTCTGTCTTGAATCCAAAATTCTTCTCCTTCAAGTCCTTTTGGAGGTCCGGAGATTTACTCCATTTCTCTTTTACCTGCAGCTGGGTTTCTTGCCGCTCCTGGACAATGAAACAATTATGGGAGAAAGAGAGAGTAGGGTTGACTTCTGTCTCTTTATAGGTCTCCCTAAGGTAAGAAGTATTCTTCACAACTGTAACCCATCCTCCATCTACCTGATCATCTGCAGAAGGTATTAAGAGAGTCTCAGCAGCACTTACCTCTCTCTTGTACTTCCGGAGGAGATTAATGTGATAAACTTGGGACTTACCTCTAAAGTTGATTCTGTAGTAGGTTCTAGAGATCTTGTTAAAATACATTATAAGGACCTCCCCAAACTAAATCTATCTTGGATCTCCCCGTTGGTAGAGGTAACAGAACCTTATCCCCAACCTTGAGAAATCGTTCCTTCGTCTTCCAGTTGAAAATGTGCAGCGTAACTCTTACGTGCACGAATCAAATTTTCTTTAGCTAGATCCCATCCTAGCTTCAGCTTTTCTTTGAGTTCCTGCACATACTGTGACGTGGTCTTCAAAGAATCATCTGCCTTTTAATCAGTCCAGGTTTTCATGAGAGTGGCTTGGGGTCCAGAATAGGTCTTCCGAACACCAAGATCGATGGTGAAAACCCAATAGAGGCATTGGGTACTTCCCTGTAGGCGAAGTCCCACCTCTCTGGGTTTTCCTTGGTCAACCTTCTCAGGGGTGATACCAAGGTCCCATTGAAATTCTCATTCTGGCCATTTGTTTGGGTTCGGTATTGACTAATACAGATGTGATGAGATTTGATGATTTGGAATACCTCTTCCATTAACTTTCCTCGGAACTGTGACGCATTATCAGGCAGTATTTGTAGAGGAAATACCACACGACTGAAGATGCTCAACATTGCCTCTGCCACACTTTTGCTGTCAATCTTACGAAGCGCTGTTGCTTCCGGCCAAGCTAAACAACATTCTACGAGGGTCATCGCTTTGTTGAAATATATTTAGCCAAATCTTCGGACTGAGAGATATTTGGGTCAGAGCACAAGCGCTTATCGATCGGGTTTAAACGAGGTCATGGATGTAGTAGTGGATCTGACGTAAATGACGACATTTTGTGTTGGAAAAAGATGCACTGACATGGAGAGAGTTAAGGCTGTATTTGCCTGGCATCTTTTCTGCCTATACTTGAGGCAAGAGACTGTAGTGTATTGTTTGTTTGTTTGTTTGTTTGTTTGTTTGTTTGTTTTAGTATCCAGAAGCCATGAGTTGTTAACCCTTAGGCTAGGTATTATGGATATCGCAACCTTTCGGCCTTTATTCCATTGTAAATACCGTAAATCTGGGAGAAAATGTGGCTTTCCTGCCTACCCCCGGGATTGAACCCAGACCACAAGGAGTTCGTCACCCGGTCTCCGCGCAATCCGGTTTAGCCAATTACGCTAGAGAGCCGGGTACTGTAATGTATGAATAATTACCACGGACTCAAGACCGCGATATACCCAGGACAGAGACAGGGTATCAATTTCTCAGGGATTTAGATAGTGTTTTGGGACATTAACAATAAATACTGTATTCTGAAGTAAGGAGCTCGTGAGTCAATACACCAGCTTTCTAGATGTGTGAAGAGACATTCGTTTCAGTGGACTGGGCCTATTGAAAGATACGTCAAAAGGGCCAAAACCGGCGGTTTATCCTATACCTAAGTGCCAGTTCCATGAGTCCAGTATTCAATATCTTAGCAGTGATGATGATAGCTGCTACTAGGGGCAACTCATGTGCAAATCCATCATAATTTGTCTTTGTGTCATTAGTTGTGACTGACTTTACTTATTTTTTTTTTATTCCCACAATTGTCGCACTGATTACATGATGTTTTGTGATTTTTATAGTCTGGTTTTAGTGTCCATCCTTCACTCTTCCTAGTTGTCTGGAGTATTTGTAGTAATGTTGTACTGCATGTTTAATCGTGTTACTTTTTTACTAGTATAGGAGTACTATCGTAATATTCTGGGAGCTTAATTGTAGTGAGGAAGGCACGCCAAGTTGAGCCTAGGAATGTTTTTATGTTCTGTAGTGCCATAATTTGAGTCACCTCACTCCTGAAGTAGGCTGGATGTTCATTGGAGCTGCGGGACTCCGTCTAGATCATTGCGAGCCAACATCTCAACATTTAAAACTACTTCAGAGTGCCCTTTGGTTCTGAAGGGGAAACCCTATTAAAAGCACGTGACACTAGCAGTATGCGAAAGTGCGTGTGTATGTGCGTGTGTGTGTGTGTGTGTGTAGATATCATGTACGCAGTAATGTTTATGTGTCTGTGTATGTACACGCGCACACAGACACACACACACACTTATATATATATATATATATATATATATATATATATATATATATATATATATATGTGTGTGTGTGTGTGTGTGTGTGCGTTTAGGCGATGTTTGATTAGAATATATGTTTAGCATAAGCGTAAATTTGTGTATCTCTCTAAGTGATTTGACAATTTTGTCGAGATATAAGGTATCGACATTCACCGCTCCCAGTAAAAGGTGTTTCCTTCGTGCCAAAGAAGTGTTATTAACGAAGGCAGCCAGATCGTTGTAGGGACCACGCTTGTCTGATGGATGTAATTGTCTAAGTCCCTTTCCCATCAAAGAATGAGGACACTGCTGAGGTGACCGTTTATTCGCCCTAAAAAATTGCTATCGATATAAATTTAAGTAAAAGTTTAAAGAAGAATTATAGCCGGAGCTACGGAGTTCGTGCACTGTGCTTGATACCTTTTTCATTGGCAACGACGATCAAGTAACGATTAGAAAACGTTGACAGGGGAGAGGGGGGGAGGAAAAAGAGGAAGGAAATGGCATGTGTCAGAAAAACTAGATCAAAAACAGATAGACTGGACGTGACATATTTTAGAGAAGGCTATTAGAACTGCCACAGTGCAACGCAGAGAGGACCCATTTAAGACAAAATAATTTGTGATTTTGACATCCTTATGCTACAAAAAGTCATGATGGCTAACGTTGAATTATCGAGGATATAATAGATACATCAATCCATAGGGACAGGGGAGACTTGGGCAATCTATATTAGGAATGAAAAGAATACAACATTTGGGACTTGCTATGAAGAAATAGAACCAGCGAAACAAAGAGATTCAAGTGATACAGAGGATAGAAGATCTTTAAGTATAAGGTTATTCATGTATATGAACATGGATAGTCCTTTGTTAAAAATGTGCAATGGGATTGGCTAAAAGATATTGAACATCTGCCAGGCGATCGAGTCCTTATAAGTGGAGAAGTTAACGACGCGCCAATGGAATAGTCAGAGGAAAAAAGACCAGGAAAAGCATTGGAACACGTCCTGTGCAATCAGAGTTCGTCTGTATCAACGATTTCATAAGCACAAGAATGGCAATGAGGCCTGGCACTGCCATTGATATCGCACTGGTCTCAAGGACTGCAGAAGCAGACACTGTATGGAGTGTACTCGGTGACCATGGAAGTGACCACCTGCCATGCACTGTTCTGCTGTCTAAACTGGGCAAGTCGATGGTAAGGCAATGCGTCAAGACTTCAAAAATGAAGAGACAGAGTCTCTTAGGAAAAGAGCATTGTCGGGAGCCACGGGAGTAGATTTATTCAGTCACCATGGTGACCTCTAGAGGTGGAGGAAAGGAAAAAACAACTGTGAAAGAATCGCAGCGAGTACGAAGGTAGCCTCTCTTTCTGTGAGATGAGATGAGAGCTGCAGAAGACAAAGAGAGCCAAGTTTGCAGAGTTCAAATGGTGTGCCGCCAATGTTAAAAGGGTTAAATATGAGCAGCTGTGAACGAGCCTGCTGGCGATAGAACAATGGGTAAGTTCAGGAAGCTGCACAGGCAGACGAGCCGAAAGGAGCGGCCCACCAGTTATAACGATGTACTGTGAAACTGGCCAGGTCGTCACAACTAACAGTAAGAAGGTGAATGCTTTTCTAAAGGAATGTTTATAACAAACTGATAAGAATGTCCGAACCATCAGCTTTTGGTATTGATTTTACTAGAACAATCAGAGAAAAGACGTGTATGAACATTGTGCGCAAGTACACGATATAATGAATATGCTGGATAAAACAAAAGATAGTGTACCCAGACTGGATGGAGGTTAGGTATAGTCATATAAGAAGTGCGATGACTCTTTTTTTTTTTTTTATCTTCTTCTGGCTCGCGTCATCGCATGCTTGCTATCTCACACACCGACATCACACGACGAGCAGAAAATGGACGACTGGAAAAACAACACGATACTGTTTAGCACTCTAATCTTCTACTCGCGGCTTCCTCAGCCGGCACATGAAATAGACTACTGTCCAGGCACACATTATAAATCAAATATCAAAAGTGTCAGTATTACCTTCTATCCGAAATCACAATCGTCCTACACTAGCATCATGAACGAAAACACAACAGCTGTCCTGACAGAAAAACTAACACGGCCCGCAGACATATTGCCCGCCAGCTTGTTTGGCCAGGTTGGACGTTGTAGGAACAAAAACACTCAAACACATGTTGAATCCACACATCATCCACCGTTGTCCGTGCACTCTGTTCCTGGGCCCCAAACGAGACTGCCCCTCAGCCCTTTCTACGGTATTATATAGCCTTCTAATCCCCGCTTCGTTTTTCCCGAATACTCCGTGTCCCTTCAGTCTCACGAATTCCATTTGGCCCGTGATTCATCGTACTTCGCATTTTTCTACAAGTTTAACTATCAGCATTTCTCTATAATTCCCATGAAGTTTAGACTCAACAATTCCTGTGTCGTCCCAGTTAGAGTCAAAATTTTCCACTCACATCTATTACTGACGTCATCTGTCGGGCATAAATTATCTGGGAGAAAATGAGACTCACTACAAGAAGTTTAAGTAATGCGGAACTTGAGGACAATGGCGTCTAGTAGTTTGGTAGTCTTAATTTCCGCTTCATAGCAAACGGGTCACCCCATCCGCTCCTGCGCCAACTAAAAACACACAGAATGTTTATCACAGTCCCTTGTGGAAAGATTGACAGACTGCTGTCTCGGCATATCTAGCATACACTGGCATTAAAGCATACGGTAGCCATCCGAAGTGCTAACACAAACAGTCCGACATTAGAAATGCAGTTCATCATTGATGGTAGCAGAAGTCACCGACAGATCTGCATTTGCCCACGCGATCATTTTTATTCACATACGGGCACCCCAAAATTGCGACGACAGGCATCGCGCCATTTTCTGAATCTACAATTCACACCACCACGTTGGTCACAGTCGAAAAATCATTCCAAATGAAATCCGCAGCTCACAGTGTCACGCCATGCATTCAACTCAGAAGCTGGGCGACGAAACTATATCCAGTCTACAAATGGAACAAAAATGCATCAGTCACCGTCCGGCAGAAGTAAACAATTTGCCTCGGCTCCAAACAGTGGCTCGCCTAGCGTCCATTTTGACCGAGAGAGTCACAATAGTATTGCAGCAGCGTCACTTCCAATGGATTGGCTATATAGTTTTCTCATACCACTCCTAAGACCAAATAAAGATCATACCAAATTGAATGGTTAAAGAATTATTACGGTACAGAATACCGGCAAAGTACAGGATTACCTTGAAAAACATGGACTCTTACCGAGAGGGTTCGAAAGTTACCGACCAAGAAAGGAAGCCGTGGAAAACGCTGCGATCCTGGCTGACAAAATATTTGAGAGGTTACAACATAAACATGAAACAGTGGGGCGCAACTGGATTTACAAAACGCATACAAAAGGTTAGATATGAGGTTATACTGTACACACTTATGGATATGGTTGTCTGTTCCTGGATTGCCAGCTGTATTGCAGCAGTCCTGTACGTGTCTGACGCCTACGCTCTTGGGAGCTTTAAACCATGTAGTAACGCACCTGGCCTCCCACAGGGTTCCGCGATTTCCCCAGTGCTTTTCAGTGTATAGACAAACAGGATAGCGGCAGTAGAGGCTATGGGAGTAGGAAGAATCTTGACTTTTGCTGACGATGTCTTGGTCTACACAAAGGGGCAAAATAGAAGAGAAATATCTAGATAACTTAAGTTAAGTTCGTTGAGTAGTGTGAGGAAAAACAGGCTCGGTCATTAACCCAGATAAGGCAACGGTATTGTGGTATTCTTTTAATAATAGAAGTGTTAGAGATGTGTTGCTAGACACCACAATGAGCGGCAGTAATATAAAGAGAGATAATTCACTACAATATCTATGAATTACTTTCGACAGGCGACTGTCTGTCAAACACCATGTGGATGATGTAGTTTTAAAGGTAGGAAAAGAACTCAGTGCTTTGAATGTGATGGCAACAGCGGACATGGAACATAAAATGCTTTCTACAATCTACAGCAACTGATTATTTCAGTGATGGCCTGGGACTGTTAACATTATCTCATACCTAAATAGACAAGTTGGAACGCATAGAAAATGACGTCTTTCTTAGCACGTAATTTTTTGTTATTTGAAGCCCCACTCTGGTTTTTGCCAGGGGCCGCAATATAGGCAGGCCATCAAAATTGCCAATAGTCTGGACGCGGTTTCTGTGACCTCTCCACGGCGATCCTCATCCGCATGGTGGCACTTTGTGTCATCATGTTTTTATCGCTTGTGTGATGTCCTGGTGGGGTAGAAAGTCAGTCAGCCAGTCAAGCCATGCGCGTCATTGTGGGGTGTACACGAGACACGCCAATTGCATGTGTGTGGCCCATACTTGCATACTATCCCTGTATTAATGATTTCCAATCGTATATGAGAGATACGAAATTTAAAGTGATTTAAATCACCACTGATCACTGGCATCATGAGAGCTAATAGACCTAAATGTTTGGGGCATATTGAAAGAATGTCAGATGAAAGAGAAGTAAAAACTGTATACACCAGGGAGATAAATGGTTGTGGATCACGAGGCAGACCTAAAAGACGATGAAGAGATACAATCCAGACGGAACTGCTTAAAACAGAGAGCCTCGTGTACAAAGTCACTATATCATAATGAGAATGGAGGTGGAGGTGGTAACGGCAGCTTTCCGATGGCTTGAGAACAGCACAGCCCGACATGATGTGATTGTAACAGACTCACAGAGCAGGCTTCGGGAAATAGAAATTGTTGTCCTGCGATCAGACCGGCTTGTATCACTTGATAGGTCCCACATCAAGAGCAGCTCCTGGGTTATCTGTCCAAGAAATTAAATTGTATTAAATTGTACGAGATAACAAGTAGGCTGATCTATTGGCTGCTACCGCTCCACAGGGCGATGAGATACTATATGATAAAGCGGATGTGGTGAAGACTCTATGGAATCAAATGGACAATGTAAAAGAACAGATGCGGAATCCATATACAGAGAGAGTAATTCAGCGTGGGGAGTTAGGTGCAGGGGTTGGGGGGAGGGGTGAGCAGAGGTTCTAGAAGATATTTAACATAAAAGGGGAAACAGAGGCAAGAACAAAACGAAAGCTGGATAACATCAAGATGGAAAAAAAGA
Source organism: Candidula unifasciata (assembly GCA_905116865.2). Lineage (NCBI taxonomy): Eukaryota > Metazoa > Mollusca > Gastropoda > Stylommatophora > Geomitridae > Candidula > Candidula unifasciata. The sequence goes on along the minus strand of CAJHNH020000056.1, from coordinate 396,503 downwards.
GAATGAACATCAACATATTAGGAATTAGTGAAATGCGATGGCCAGGAGCAGGGGAAAAGTATTCAGATCAGCACAGAATAATTTACTCAGGTGGGAAGGAATATGGCAAGGGAGTTGGTATTTTTTTTTTTGGATCTAAAGAACGCAAAAATAGGAAGTGAAAAAGTTTACGGAATAACGGGTAGCTATGGCCGAGGAGAAAAGAATGTTAGAGGTGACAGATTAATAGCATGGGCTGAGTCGCACAGCATGATAATAGGTAACACCTGGTTTAAACACCATCCTCGAAAATTGTGGACTTGAAAAGGTCTCGGCGATAATGTCTGCAATCAGATTGATTATATTTTGATTTCAAGAAGATTCCGGCGCAGCTTAGTTGGAGCAAAAACTAGACCAGGAGCAGACTGCTTTAGTGATCATGTTCCAGTTGTAGGAAAAATTAGAATAAAACTAAAGAAAATTAGAAAAACACCACAGAACATCAAGTTACATTTTGGAATTCTTAGAACGGATAAAGAAATTAAGGAACAGTACAGTGTCACTGTACGGAGCCGGTATAATGGAATGGAATTTGTGCAGACTGTTGATGAACAGTGGGATATGTTGCGTGAGTCAATTTCGGCGGACATCGATGGAGACAGTCCCACCAACTTATGGAGTTGCAGGAAGGAAATGGATGTCAACCGATGTTCTGCAGTTTGTGGATGGGGGCTGGGAGGGGGGGGGGGAGAGAGAGAGAAACAATGATAAAGAGGAATACTCTAGAAAGCAAAAGGAAATGGTGAACAAATGCAGGGTGGCTAGAGAGGCTGGCTGAATCAGATGTGCGCAGCGATTGGGAAGGATCACGGGAGGGACTCACATTCCATGTGCCAACGGATAAATGTGTTGACGGGAAGGATGGCACGTAACAGCACTGGATGTTTGGAATCAAAAGATGGTGTAGTTGGCAGATGGACAGAGTGTATGGGCAATTGTATGATGATGGTGGACCAGATGTAGGGCTGCGGGCCAACAGTGATGGTCCACCAATGGTGACTGCAGAGGTTGAGGATGCGATACATCATATGGGGAGGGGAGGGGTACCCGGACCGGAAGGCGTCTCACTGGGGGAGATAGGGGCACTGTGAGATTTTGAAACTGAAATGATAGCTAAACTTTTGAATGATATTTATAAAACTGGGTATGTTCTAAATGACCTTTTAAAATCCGTGTTTGTGGCTCTGCCAGAGAGTCCAGGCACTTTGACATTTGAGGACCATCGGACAGTGAGTCTTATGGGTCACATGACTGGGATTTTGCTGAGAGTGGTTATGAGACGAATGGGAGACGGAATTAAACCGGAGGTCGATGATGGACGGTGTGGATTTGTGGAGGAAGGGCGTGCGAGCGGTGTCATATGCATCCTGGGAACATTGTCAGATAGAGCTGTGGAAGTGGAGACTGATTTGTATTTATGCTTCATGGACTATACGGGAGAATTTGGCTGTGTGGGGCATGAAGAAGTGGTCAAACTGTTGGAGGAATAAGGCATTGATGGAAAGGATCTACGAATGGCGACGGGTCAGAATGAACTGCAGGAAATTATGGACATTGTGGTGTTGGAGAATGGAGGAGTGGGTCTCGGTTTGAATGGGGGGAGGACAAGGTGATGGTGGTATCAAAGAGACAAATTGTTCCTAGGTGTGTATTGGAGGTCGGTGGTGTTGTTTTGGGACAGGTGCGGAGGTTTGGGTGTCTGGGCACCCGGATAGCATCAGATGGAGGGGGCGTAGCTGAGATGGGAGGCAGAGTGGGACAGGCAAGGGCTGTATTTTGTAAGGTGAGGCTGTGTATCTTTGTCATTTAGAGTTGGAGAGGGAATTCTTGCTTGCTACACGCATCCAGTTTTAACAAATGGATGTGGGTGCTGGACAATCAGTGGGCAGGCCAAACAATTTCTTGAGGACTTGAGATGTGGTTTTACAGAAGAGTGCTAGGAGTGCCTTGGGCGGCCAGAGAGAACAATCAAGAGGTTTTGAAAGAAGCGGGAGCCCGAGGACAACTTGTCACAGACATAGGAGGAAAACAGTAGTCATTTTTCGGCCATGTTGTGAGAGCAGAGGAGATGGATCATGATGTGACGACTGGAGGGATCTGTGGAAAGGGTGGAGGGTGAATGGAGGAGGACAACGAGGGAAGATTCTTGACGGTCTTGTTGCATGACATGGAGGTGTGTCGGCACGCGAACTGATACATGCTACATGAGATTGTGGATTATAGAGAGGCATGATCGCCCACGCCAGTAGGCAAGACACCTGATGATGATGATTTGTTCATATATTTTCCATTATTTCAAAAATAGTATATATATATATATATATGCTATCGTTTTTGCCCTTTAACGCACATATTATTACTATTAGTATTATTGTTATTATTGTGCGGGGCACTCAAGGAACCTAATCTTGTTTTAATTGCTAATTATAGTTATTATTATTATGTTCTGAATAAACAGATTTAGTGCTTTGTGCGACGCTATCAGCGGGCAGCTAGCCGTCTGCAGAGAGAGACTGAGCCATATGGGGTAAAAACCTAGTGCAGTGGTGTCGATCCTCTCAACTTTAACCGAATTGCGGATATATACAGTATCATATTTAACAAAGGCTGCATCTCACAGAATGGAGAATATCGTATGCAACAAGTCACTGTCGTGAGATGTCCGAATAACAGTACTGAAATGTTATGTATAACCTATATTGCTGCTTGGTAGTGAATCATGAAATGCGAATGCACAAATTAGAAAGCACTTGGAGGTGACTGAGATGTGGTTCCTTAAACGAATGGTAAGAATCCCTTCTTAGACTGTCAGAGTAACTAACGAGGATTGCTTGAAAGAATCTCATGAAAGTAGATCAATATACACAACTCTAGGTAAACGACAAGCACTGTACTTTACTCATGTGATGTGGGGGAAACCTGCTTAGTCTATGCCTGGTTAGGGTGGACAGTTTATGCCTGGTTAGGGAGGACAGTTAGTCTTAGGGAGGACAGTCTATGCCTGGTTAGGGAGGACAGTCTATGCCTGGTTAGGGAGGACAGTTTATGCCTGGTTAGGGAGGACAGTCTATGCCTGGTTAGGGAGGACAGTCTATGCCTGGTTAGGGAGGACAGTTAGTCTTAGGGAGGACAGTCTATGCCTGGTTAGGGAGGACAGTCTATGCCTGGTTATTTGGGACAGTCTATGCCTGGTTAGGGTGGACAGTTTATGCCTGGTTAGGGAGGACAGTTAGTCTTAGGGAGGACAGTCTATGCCTGGTTAGGGAGGACAGTCTATGCCTGGTTAGGGAGGACAGTCTATGCCTGGTTAGGAAGGACAGTCTATGCCTGGTTAGGGAGGACAGTCTATGCCTGGTTAGGGAGGACAGTTAGTCTTAGGGAGGACAGTCTATGCCTGGTTAGGAAGGACAGTTAGTCTTAGGGAGGACAGTCTATGCCTGGTTAGGGAGGACAGTATGCCTGGTTAGGGAGGACAGTCTATGCCTGGTTAGGGAGGACAGCTATGCCTGGTTAGGGAGGACAGTCTATGCCTGGTTAGGGAGGACAGTCTATGCCTGGTTAGGGAGGACAGTCTTACTGGGAGGACAGGAGACAGTCTATGTCTGGTTAGGGAGGACAGTCTATGCCTGGTTAGGGAGGACAGTCTATGCCTGGTTCGGGAGGACAGTCTATGACTGGTTAGAGAGGAATCTATGCCTGGTTAGGGAGGACAGTTAGCCTTCTTGTGTTTGTTACTGGAAGAAGGAGGGGATTTCGCTCACCACACATAAGAATAGGAGGGATGGGGTGGGGGGGTCAAGGTGTTTGATCGCCCATGCTCTGGCGCATCTAGGCGAGGTTTCTACATTTGTGTTGATTCTTGATGTTTTCTTGTTAGTTATCCTTTGCATAGATCCTACATATATCTGCACCCTCCGTGCACTGTCTGATCTAGTCACTGGTCACTTAAAAAGACTTATATTCGATCTATGTGATGTTATCCTCTGTGTGGGTAACATGGGTTGTGTCATGAGAGCTTAAACCTCTCTCCATCTTCCGACCTAACTATAAAATATCTTGGCACCTTCGGGCGTTCTAATTTTTTTTGCAAACCTTTGTTACCTCCTCTACATATTTAACGGCTGCGCACAACAACAAGATTGTGACAGTCGTCCTGCTGGGGGCCTTGTTTTAGGTCGCTAAGTCTGCGGGACTGTTTGTTTCGCGGCGGTGTGGCTGAGGACTGACTTGGTACTAACACAGATGAACAGTGCAACAGCTAGCGGATAGCCAACTAAAACAGGAACCAGGACCCATTAAAACCAGAACTTAGGCAACAAATGAACAAACTCAGGTGTAATTGTTCACCACAAAGGAAGATAAATAAAATAAGATAGCAAAGGAACCGTCCTTGAAAAAGCAGGCCATCAGGCGGCTAAAAAAGGACTAAGCTTGGAATTTTTGTTTGATTTTATACGATACGATACGAGAGCTTAAACCCATATGATTTCATCCTCAGTGTGGGTAGAACGGGTTATGTCGTGAGAGCTTTAACCCATATTGATTTTATCCTCAGTGTGGGTAGAATGGGTTATGTCATGAGAGCTTGAACCCATGTTATTGCCTTGCGGACCACATACAAATATAAATAATGCGGACACAAACAATACATTGCACAATTTATTGACAGGCATACTTCGCTGTATCTAGTCAGATGCGTTACTACAGAGTTACACCAACATCAAATGAAGCACAAAACTGAACAAATCCAACTCATATGCGAATAATTTCTTTTGACACATCGTGTCTAATTTGGCCGGCGGAAGCTCACCGTAGTCGCATGACTTACCAGGGTAACTTCAAATTTAATATAGATTACGTGTGCTCGCAAAGGAGAGGGTTTGTTGATTAAAATTGTTATTGCTTCGGTCATTCTCAACAGTCGCCTGTTCGGAGTGTGACAAACCACACGGAGAGCGCTGCCTGTGTCAGTTACGAGTCCTGAATTAGGTTGATAACGTACTATGGAAGAAGTTGGTTCTTTCCTCTTGACTGGTCTCGACACACGTGAAGAATCACTGAGCTGTGTATGGATCCATTTGGGTATATGCTCTGCCACTCTATTTCCAAGCTGTCTCTCTTTTCGACCGATGTAATTCAACTAGCACTTACCTGTAAACTGGTAAATACAACTGCATTTGGTGTACTGAGAAACGAGCTGTTTAACAGGGTTGGTTGGAATAGGAGTGATCTTGTATCTCACTACTGGAACAGCCCGCAAAGAATGTTTGACCAACTGCTTTTTTTTTTTTAGTCGGTCCTGCAGACGCTGCCTGACGTCTCACCTGGATAAGTCAGTTGGATGAATCTCGTAGTTTGAATACTAATTTTGTGCGAGGTAGGGTTGGGTGGGGTGCAGTGACTTTTGGTGAATCCTATGGGGTACACATTGAGTAGTAGAGTTGACTTGAGAGTTTCTATATCTGCTGCCAGAGTATTTTCGGTGCAAAATCTTTCTGGTCCGGATGAACAAGCTTCTAACTAAGCCACGTTTCTACTAAATAGGTACGAAACTGTGAGGGTTTAGGTACTGACCGGTCCACGTTTCTTTTCGGTACACTGATCTTTAGACACTGGCATACTCTCTACGCGCAATATGTTTATGATATGTAATGTCCTAATCATTTGCTTGTTGTTCATACACTATAATCCTCATTTCCCTTGATTCCATTCCAGTGCCACTTATTTTTTTTAAATCTCTGTCTAAAGGAATATCTGCCATTGAAGTTCCCAGAAGAGCTAGAAACAGAACCTTATTTCTCCCTCGACACCCACAGCGGTAAAAGAGGAAGTGAAGAAGAAGAAGAAGAAGAAGTTCCCAAGCCCGGATAAGAAAGAATGAGGATTGAGCGTGGAACCAGTTCTCCCAACACACAAACAACAAACAACAAAAAAGCGACGAAAACAAATCAAATGGCGTGTAAACCTCGCCCCGTATATCTCTTCAGTTCCAAATTTGGAGTAATTCTCTTTCAGTGTCTGTTATTTTAATGAGTAGTTTTTAAAACAAATTAATTTTTTAAAGCTTGAAGGCA
>CAJHNH020000056.1:333221-383122 GCA_905116865.2 Candidula unifasciata | reverse complement strand
ACGTATCAAGTGCGTAAAGCAGCCGTCTAAGGTGAAAAATGTGATACGGTTTATGAAATTTCTTTCTTTTGGACTAGCAACTTTTGTGTCACTGGGTAATAAACTTTCAGGCTGCAGTCACAAAGGGAGATTAACATACAGTGACTGATCACCCCCATTCTGTATTGAATAACATGAAAATTGTTGTGTTCTTTGGGAAAATATATATTTTTTTTTTCACCAGGTAACTTGCTGCTATGGTGGGAAATGAGCAGCAAGAAAGAATGGCTGGTTGTGCGTCACTTGGTGGTGAATTGATGTACGACAAGCTAGGTGTTGTGAGCACCCTTTGGAAGCAAGTGAACAGTGCGGAGGCACAAATAGATCATTACGGTCTGAGCAGGATGGTGCTGCGGCGAGTTACCAGGGGATCTGGCACGTAGACATTTGAGAAGTTGTTGGCACCTTATGGGGAGGGGGGAGAATTTGACATTTTGTCACACAATGGTATTGTCACGTGCCTTTGTTAGGGTTTCCCCTAATGAACTAAAAGACACTCTGAAGTAATTTCAGTGTTGAGATGTTGGCTCGCAATGGTCTAGGCGGTATCCCGCAGCTCCAGTAAACATCCAACCTACTTCAGGGGTGGGGCCACATAAATTAGGGCACTACAGAATACATAAACATTCCTAGACGCAACTTGGCCTGACTTCCTCGCTATTTTTATGCTCCCAGACTAGAAAGAAATCCTATGCTAGAAAGAAATCCTATGCTAGTCAAATTAACACCGTTTAACATGAAGTTTAACAATACAACAGATACTCCAGACAACTTAAGAACAGTGAAGGATGCTAGAAAGAACTCCTATGACATTAACTACAAGTATAACAATACAACAGATAAAATAAGAACAGTGAAGCATGATGTAATAGCAAAAAAAAAATGATGTAATCAGTGCAACACATGTAGGAATATAAAGAAAAGAATTCAGCAAGATCGATCAAACAAACTAAGGAAGCAAAGAATATACTACTCCCGATGGACTCCTGGTTAGTCCCTAGCCATAGCCATATTCATCACTGCCAACTGTGGAAATTTAGACCTAGGGGACTGGCACACCGTGTTAGGGTTGACCTCAGCTACTGGACTAAACCACTTATCTGTCCAGGATGTCCTGTTTATTTGAATGGAGGCCTCCTCACACATCTAGTAGAGCAGGAATGATGTCTTGTTAATTTCTTCTGGCAGATCATGTCTCAGCAAACACAATAATAAATAGAACTGACTGTCTACACAATTACCCTACTGCTAAAGTCACTGTTAATGGGTATTTCGCGAAAGGTGGATCCGTATTAAATTTAAAACATATTACCATCTAAACTGTATGCCACCTTCTGGTCGTGGCAGTTGTAGACATTATGGTGACCTACAAGACCTGGAACATTGCAGATACAAACTGGTGGCTGCCACAGAACAGTAACAACATATCTGCCGCGATAGACTAGCTCACATCTTAGTAATGACCCTATTCATAATCTTGGACTTGTCGTCCTTGAGTGAATAGTTTTTCTTATGCTATGGTGTCGGGATTGTCTTTGTTTCTTTACTAAATCTAATGACTGAAGTATATGGTCGATTAGTTTAGTGAGGAGAATTATCTAAGACTAGTATAGATGGAATAGAGGAAGACAACGAGAAAAAATTCTAGACAGTTTTGTTGCATGGTGTGTAGTTATGTCAGCACACGAACTGATACATGCTGCAGGAGATCGGAGATTTTGGAGAGGCATGATCGCTCACGCCAGTCGGCAAGACACCTGATGAGGATGATGATGATAATGATGATTATAGTCAAACTATTTAACCACTTTACCGCCGTACTGGGGCGTAGTGATAGAAACCCGTTACTTGTTTCTCATACGTCACTGCGACGTAGGCTTTTACATTGTAAGGACGTGTCTTGATGTCGTCTCTTGTAGTTTTACACATTTACTAAGAAAGTTCTGGTTAAACCAGAGGCTTTCTACCAGCATGGAGATGCTGTAAGATCCAGCTCTACCTGCGTCACAGTTCTGGTATAGTTGCACCAGTATAACTACAAGTGTTTTGGAAATGTCCTGCTACTCACTGCCATCCCAATACTTTAATGTTGAACATCAGGTGGGAGTATCGCAACTATGAATATAAGCTGACCATGGTCAATCCGGGCAGCTGAACTGTGGATTGTGAAAGTGTTCATATGTTCCAGAGAACGGTTCTCTTACTGTGGAATTCCTTGCAGAGTTCATACCTACCTTGTTGTCGATTTAGATTTTGTTTGAACCAGATGAACATAAGTAGCCATATGGAAACCATGCAGTAGCCCATAAACCCACTGAGTGCCCAGTTACACCTTTACTACACAGTTGCGAGGATGATTATGGTGGTGGTTTGAGGCATCCTCATGAATTTTGGAGTGTCCATTCTTTTTATAATTCAACAAGGATAATTCAATTGTCTTTTTGTAACCTTTCTCGTTCTTTATTTCCTGATCTCACTAATCACAAAATGTTTTTATTTCTAAATCTATTTGGTTAGTGTCATATCTTGATCAGTTCTGAATTCAGAGGGATTATGTTTGTTAGATAAATTGTCAGATCATTGTTATCCAGTGTTGTCTATTGTTATGTGTTATACGACTGAGATAAGTATGGTATCCAGTCAGGGGGCAAATAAGTAGTTAGGAGTGTCAAAACAAGTTGCGCCTAGGAATTCTGAAAAACTCTGTAGAGCCATAATTGTTGCTAGGCCTTTATAGACTGCATAAGTTTGTAACATACCTAGGGTCGCCATTGACAGCTGGGAAATTAGCAAGAAACAAAGTTCTCTCTAGTGCTGCTCTTTGGTGACAGCGATAGTTTGCATGGGCCAACCTATAAAGGGAAAACACCATTCCCTTTCAATAATGGGATACTTAAACTCACACAAGTGCACCACAAAAACAGGAATACAGATGTATGAAACGTGAACAGGCCACACAAACACGATACAACTATCTTCTCTCCCGCTGACATTCCATGTTTACAATTTTGGGCAAAACCGAAGTGACAAAGGTATATATATATAATGTAAAAGATGTCTGGAACCCATGACAGAAGTATGAGGAGAGAATTTTCCTCGGCGTGTAAGGGAACGCTTAGGCTAGGCACCCTCCTTGAGTTTAAATGGCCCGGCAGCTCATTGCTTCACATAGCTGCCTCTGTCCTACACTCAGCAGCAGGGCCGAATGTATGGTACTCATTAAAAAAATAATGTACCCACCCATGCTCGTGGACGTTCTTAGATGAATTGGTGATTCAAACGGAGGTAAACAGAAAAAGCAGAATCCTCTAGGAAGGCTCAGTCAAAAATGATTTGAAACTAAGCGTCTCTCCCTATAGAGGTGTGACGGGATTCATCCACGTCCAAAGTGGTATTTAGGCCATTGGAATTTGGCTTCAATATCTATGAAAATCCCACCTATAAGGTTGAATTTAAATATTCATCAATCCTAACAGAATTATGATATAATTGATTAATTAACTCGACATCTTGATACATAAATACAAAAGAATGACTATATACTTATAGAGGACAGTCTAAGATTTGAAAGTGCCTTATTTGCATTGAGGTGACACATTTACGCCATGTTTGTTGGGAACGAAGACGAGTAGCTGATGTTATTAGGGCCTTGCTAGAGTTAGATTTTGACCACCACTGTGTGGAGGGTAGACTTGTGTACTTTTATGGGAGCTAGGGATGGATATAGTACATAATTATTAGGTTGAAATGCTGAGTACACTGATGTGTCTACGATGTTCATAACTAAAACTCTTCAGTCTCAGACGTGTGTTTCATCAACTCATAGTTTCCTCTTCAGTAGCTCTTTTATGGCTCTGAAAAGGTTCAAACAATTACAATACAGGACATAAGAAACTATAGTATCAAGTATGACAGCAAAGGTTAAAGCTACAGCTGGGACGGCGTCTGTGGCTCAGACGTGGTGAATTTCCACAGGGGTTTTCTAATGACAGTATAAAGCCAAAGGGAAGACAGGTGCGAAACACACGAGAAGACAAGGACTCGCAAAAGCACGAGATATCTAAGCTGTGATAGTGCGACAGCACGGGGAACCCAGAACGAGGGTTTCAAGGACGAGACAAAAAGTCTAGTCGGTGTTTTGCAGCCAGGGTGAATTGCTGGGTTTCGAAAGGAGCGTGAAAACTATAATGTGTAATTGAGAACGTGGAAGGAAGATATGAATCTACGAGATGACAGCATAATCAGGATCCAGTCAAGTCAACACCCAGCCTGCCTGTGAAGCTTAGAAGCCAAGTGTCGGAAATGCCCGCTCGGTGCCTGTGTGTGTGTGGCGTGAATGATACATTAGGATCGCAAGGTAACGAGTGCTCCAGATTGTGAGCATCTGACATATCTATTAGAATATTCACTATCTGATAACATAAGACTGTGACTGGATGAGATTTTTCATGGAATCGTAAATACACATACGAACTGTCGAACTGTTTTCTCATTACCAACTGTGTGCGTGCTCGCGTTCCATGTGAGAAATATCGTCATACCCTAGTTATCATTCAGCCCACTAAGGGAACTTTTCCGCAACACGCAATGAGCGTATATGACATTTTATCACAAAATAAGTGTAGGCATATGACGTCAAAATCGGTTAAACAGGCAGGTAGATTACTACAGTTTGACCGCCAAATTTCGATAGTGTTCAACTTTCAGCCTAGTTAATATGAAAGTAGAATGTTAATAATAACCCTGTTTTAACAGAAAATATTATATAAGATTTACGATAAAATATTTCTGATGTCAGCCATCCACAGTTAGGTCATTGTCAGATTCGTTTGTAGTTTTCAAAAAGTTGCATATCTTTTGGAAACCAACAACCGCATTTGTTGGTTGTTTGTAATTTAATTGTGCGAGGTTTGTTAGTCTGTCACTACTTTCTGATCAGTTCGGCAAACATCATTATCATGTAGCAGCTCCTTCGCTTTCATCGCGGTTTAGAATCTTCCCAAATATATTACTATTTACACTATCTAATTCTGCACCTGAAGTATTAAAAAACAAACTTTGTCGGCTAAAACATCTCCCATCAATCTCGCCCATGAAAACCTCCTCGGCTAACAAGCCTACCATATCCTGTCAAAGGCGTTGACTTCACACGTCTAAAGCAGTGCTTGTTTGACTGTGGTGTGAACCCTTGTTGGCTAATAGAATGGGAGTGCCATTGGTGGAAACAACAGTGGTATTTTGTTCCGGATTATGGAAATCGGATCCAGTTTTTTGCGCTGGCCTTTCTCTGGGATCACGATTGTCATCTGTCTGGTTCAACATACATACAGCAAGTCTGGCAAAAACATTATTGGACCAGTGCGAACTTTGACACTTGCAAATTATGTATCGAAGCGTGTCAGACAGGCACAACCTGACGAGGGACTCAGAATGTGCTTTGCGTGAGGTGACTGAATGGTGTAAACAGACTGGGTGAACCCTGAGAAGGCCAGTGTTTTTTGGTGCTCCTTAAATATTAAATTGTTTATGGCTCATAAACGCAACCTGTCTCGAAAGCTGAGGTTTTTTTAGGTGTGTGTGTATGTGTGTGTGTGTGTTTCAATGTTAATCGTCACGATGATCTGGAGATAAACTTGACGGAGGGTGCCGTTTCTGGAAGACCAGACAGAGGACGACCTCTGCAAATGTGAAGACGTGACATTGAAGACGCAAGTAGTATGACAGAGAGGTAATGGTGCGCACGCAGGGACCTGCAGGTTGATGGGTCCTTCCTACAGGGTCAAGAGTCAGATAGTGACCACCCCCCCCCCCCAAATAGTTCAATCCCCTAGGAGTTTAAATGAAACTGTGTTGGCAATTCAGTCCAGAGGGTGACTTTGAGTGTAGTGAACCAGACCCTCTGGTTACACCCAGCTGCCTTATTCCCTGCAGGCTATAATAATCTTCTTTTTCTACTGATTCCGTTGCTTGTTTCCAGAGGACCCTGGCCATATCTGCCTTGGTATGAATCAATTCACCGCCCAGAGGTGCAGATCCAATCTGTCTGTCTGTTCATTACCCATTACGAAGGCATCGCCTGGAGAAAAGATCCAAAGTATGTCTACTACCCGTGAACTTTCAAGTGAAGCTTGCCACTCTGCTCGAAGCAGCCCTGTCTTCACCTTTCTCAGCATGCTTTCAAGGTCTGTTACAATTACGTCAGGTGTATGCATCTTGTTCTCTAGCCACCGGAGAGCTGCAGTTACCGCCTCCACCTCCATTCTCATGCTAGATGTTATGGTGTCGTATGCTAGGCTGTCTTGCACTAAAGATTTTTCATTGGCTTTCGCTACGAACCCCCAGGCACTTCTCTTTCCTCTCAGCACCGAACCATCTGCATAGATAATCAGATCACCTGGCTGTGAATTGAAGTGAATCAGCTGTTGGACTTAAACCTCCGCAGCACCCGCTGGCTACTCTCTGCACTCCAAGCCCAAAGTGATCAATACCCTACAGAGGTAGGACTTTTCATCTCGTACTCTGACCCACTCCTCTCATCGCCCAATGTTCTCAAGAATGCATACTTGTCTTATTGTGCCTTCTTCTTGAGCCATTCACGATTTTCTCTTTTTCAGCCTCTGGCCCTTGCCTGCAATTAAAGCTTCATACAGAGGGTGTTCTTTTTCTGAAGCTACTCTGAGGTATGACTTGGTCTGCAGCACTTTTAGCCTATCTGCAATAGTCGGCAAGGCAAGGATGTATCGCATGCACACAATCGGGGTGATTCTTGTACATCCTAGGATCATCCGCATAGCTTCATTCTGTATGCGCTTCAGTTTCTCTAGCTGACTCTTCGAGACAGTGAGTAACCCCAATCAATAATCAATCACTGAGATGATTAAGTGCTGGTAAAGTGTGAACACCATTCTCTGCTCCATGTCCATCGCTGCCATAATCTTTAGTCCAAGTCCATGTACACAAAAATATAAAATTCGACAATTTTCAATTTGCTGTCAGCTAGCCGAAGCCACCAACAGTCTCTGATTATATTTGTGGTCTGGCGACAATTCTTTTCAAACGAAAATGAAAGATCCATATGTTGAACTTGTTATGGAGCAGGAAGTAAACTGTGACCCTAGTAGAGCCTGCCTGCTAGGGAAGATGCAATGGATGTACTTATGGCTTCCATATGCCAGGCACCGCCCCTCCTGCTGACCAGACGTCCGCGTTGACGTGTGTCTATCCCACAGTCATTCAGCCTATCAGCACGTAGATCCACTTTGAGCTGGGTTTTTTTTTTTAAATGAAGGTTGTCTCCTCTAGATCCGTTGTGTTTTGTCCCAGGACCGCGAGGTCCAAGTTAACGGGGTCACCTCTTGAAAGATGTGCCTTTTTGGCCATACACAGCGGTCTTGACTGTAGAAGTTCACCGGGTCAGAGAACTTACCACCTGAGTGCGACCTTTTCACCTATAAGGTTAGATCCATAGACTCACAAGAGGGAACAGCTGGTGTGCTCCGCTGCCAGAGTGTCTTGGCCACTATAGCCCTGAGTCTCCATAACCCTCGACTCCTATAATACTCTTGTATCGTGTCATGTATGCTTCATTATACAGATTTTATTGCAGCTGACATCTATGAAATCCTTTAGATCCAAATTAATCAGATATCACATTTTCAGTCATTTCAAAATTTGGTATTTCACAATTATATGTCAGTATTGTTACGTACATTACTAGTCTTCGGAGGGGGGGGGGGGATTGTGTTTCGCTTTCTTTACTTTTTATTCCACTTTTTTATGGTCGTGGCATGGCGACAGTGATGAACCTGGAACTTGATGCTCACCTGCGGCGATCTGCGTCAACACGGGTGCTTAGTAGAACCAAGCCTTATCAGGACTCGGAAGTCAAGACCCTTTCCAGGACTGACCCTTATCAACTTCATGACAAGATAAGGGCTATCGTAACAAGTAAAACGAAAAACCTCACCAGGACCTAAAAGAACATAGGAATAAAAAACGGACGACGGGACAAACAACTGCTGACAACAAATTATCAAAAGGGAAATAATAAGAATAAATCCTGACATATAAATAACACATTATCAGCCAAACGACAGGAAGACAAACAGCCCGTCTCTCTAGCGTAGTTAGCTAAACCGGATTGCGCGGTGAGCGGGTGACGAACTTCTTGTGGTCCGGGTTCACTCCCGGGGGTAGGCAGAAAAGCCACATTTTCTCCCAGATTTACGGTATTTACAATGGAATCATGGCCGAAAGATTGTGATATCCATAATACCGAGCCTAAGGGTTGACATGGCTTCTGGATACTAAAACAAACAAACAAACAAACAAACAAACAGGAACACAAATCAGGAGAACGGACAGGCAAAACGAAGCCCTAGTCCGGGGCAGCATAAGAGACCCTGACATGCTGTGATGGATAACATACACATTCATAGACACTAAACCTTAAACAATGGAGCAAACAATACACTTACCGTAGTTGAAACTAGACTATAATTATATCTAAAGCTGTTTTCAGCCATCTTTTTTCTTCAAAACGAACAACCCCCCCCCCTTTTTTTTTTTTTTTTACCCCCCCCCCCCCCACACACACACACACACACACACACACACACCGCTCACCCGCACATCAATAGTTTCGTTTTTCTGACGCCCTTAACACTTTGAATGAATACCAAGTATATACGAAAAATCTATTACTTCTCAACCGAAAGGCAGGAATAAAAAAAGAGTAAAGTAAAGATCCCTTATTACGCCCAAGCCGCATCGGATATATGGGCAGAGCGTCCCATATTTTTACAGACCAATCGGCACTGGATGGGTAATGTGGTCAGCATAACGCTTTACTTCCCCAGGACAGCCATCCTGGTACCCATTTTAGGCTGGGTCGACCTGCGACGCCCCATACTACGATACAAATCCACGCAGCCAGCAGTGGGTTTCGATCGCGGTACGTTGGATTACGAGTCGGGCTCGCAACGCCTAAGCCACGGACGCCGCAAGGCAGGAATTGCTATGGGAATAACTAAAGGTATGGCTGTGTCCTTTCCTGATTACGTATTCAATGATATATTGAGAACGCGCCGATGCACCTGGCTAGGTTCCACATGAGGGCAGTTTGGCATCAGACTGCGTTGCGTTGATTTCGACAGTGAAATCAAGAGCCAACTCTTTAGGTTGCAATGATAAACTACTGGACTAAAAATTGACCGGTAAAATTAAAAACAAATGCTGGAGTTGGTCTGCAACGCCCCAAAAATGATACGCATCTAACTAGTTAAGTGATAGCTTGATATACTGCTAGATAAGTTCAACTGCATTATGTTTATACAAAGAATTTTTACAAGTTATTTTCTGTCAAAGGAGGAACACTTTTAAATTCCTTAGAGTTGTCGAGGACAACTATCTCTTTAACGAGATAACGCTTTAAAATATGTTTCCTGAATTTGTCCAACAATCCAAGAGACCAAACAGTTTTTAAGCCTTTAATACCCCGAACGTAGCATAGCAAACACATTTGTCAGTTTTGTGTATCTCTGTTGTCAGTTAAAGTGTACATGTTAAGTTGTTTGTATATGAATTAAGGGAAGTACGTTTTGCTCTTTTTAGTTATGGGTTATCATTTGAGATGTCATATTGGTACTCCAGAGAGAATAAATATTGTCTTTACAGCTCAAGAAAAAAGCGTTTGATAAAGTAACCAGAGATTTACTGCAGGAAGTCCTAAAGAATTATATAGTAAAAGGAGTATTTTTAGACTGCACAAGAGCCATCTGTAAGGAAAGTGAACGTACCACCAGAACCAGAGCTGGCCTCACAGACTGGTTTCCAGGAACATCAGCACAAGGATGTGTTTATCACATTTGCTTGTTATCATATGCATGGACAATATCAACAAAAGGCCAACAGCAGGGGCTGAACAGTAACATTTCAACGAACTACTATTCGACGACTACAAGTGTCTTGGTCCACAATCAAGTTAATTAGCTGCAGGACCACATTAACCAACTACACGACAGCCGCCTCATACATAACATCAAAATAAACATTTTTAAAAAAATAGAAGTCATGTGTGTAGCAAGAGAACGTCAAACAATTGACATGCAGACCACAGTTTAGAATAAGTTCAACGCTTTAAATACTTCTGGAGCATCTTTACTTATAATCGCATAATAGACAGCGAGACTGACACAAAAATTTAGCAAGCCAACAATGTTACGTATCAACTGACTCCATTTTTTTAAACACCATGCTATCCCAGTAGAGATTAAAAATATAAATTATAAATAGAATCCCTTTACCAACCTTGTGCTATCAGTGACAGACTTGGACATTTACTAAATAACACGAAAGAAAACTAACCATCTGCAAAATGAGATGTTTGAGAAATGCTGTGAATAAAACTAGAAGACATCATATGAGACAGGAAGAAATTACAAGAAGCATTGGAACAATGCTTGTGTTAAAAGTTGCGTATCAGAACCAACCCCAGCATTGTTTGACTGTTGTGGCTTTTCTAGGCAAATTTAGATCCAGTAGTTTGTCATTGCCTACTGGACGGTCGGCTTCTCGATACCACTTTTGAAACCAAGGTGCAAGACCCGCAGCTGAGATCGAATCCGGTACCCCGGCATTACAAAGCGCATTCGCAATGCCTAAGCCATAGACGCCGACCTTTGTATGTTGTCCTTACTGAAATAATAGTTTTCTGTGGGTTTCTATAGTGTCCCATTCATTTCCAGGGCGATTCCCTATCAATTCTGTCAAGAGTTTGTTTATAGTCTATAAATCCGATGTAAAGTGGCGAATTTAATTTAATGCTCTGCTCGATTATTGTACGTGATGTGTCTGTCTGGTCAGTACAGGATCCGTTTGGCCGAAATCCTAACTGCTGCTTTCTTAGCTTTTTATCAGTAGCATATAAGTCTCTCAAGCCCTAGATGGCTCTTAATTACAATTGTGAGACTCTGCCTGCATTGTACAGAAAAGGTAAAGTCGGGAGATGTGAACCAGCGTTATTGCACACGGTTATAAACCATAAGTGCTCTGCCACCCCTACAGACAGCTGATAAGAAACTGTCCGCCTGTATCGCCGTCCACATGTAACTCCGTAGCTACAGCGACGTTCCTCCATTCACCCCAGAGTCTCAACTCTGATACCCATTTCCTAGAGGCTGGGTGAACCCCGGGAACCGCCCGGTTTCGAACACCGACCTTGACTACAGCAAGTCGCAGCTGGATTTGAAAGCGAGCTTCATATCAACTGCGCTAAAACGGATCCCAAGAATATTGTAAACAATTTCAAATTTGTTTTTCCTAATGTTGAAATTGTACTCAGATTGTTGAAGTGCATAATGGAAACCAACTGTACATAAGACCCTTCTTTTTTAAGACTTAAACTTCTTAAACAATGTGTTTCGAAGCACAATAGGGTAGCATCGTTTGAACTAACTTTCACGCATGTGCTTGAAAAATGACATCCTAAAGGCCACCAACTTCAAACCAGTATTAAAGCAGTTATGCGCGAATTCATTCAGTGAAAACTTTCTACTAAATAAAAGTAGCAAGACCATTTCTAGAGATCGCTGTGATTCGTAGTCATTTCACGCCGTACCACGAGATCAATGTTGAGTTTGTACACCAGTTTTGTTGAACTGCCTGTGAAGTAAGCGAAGGACCCTTTTCCACGCCTTCTTTACTTGTCCTTACTTTATGGGAAAGTGGCGTCCGTGGCTTAGGCGTTGCGAGTCTGACTCGTAATTCCAACAAACCGCGATCGAAACCCATTGCTGGCTGCATGGATTTTTATTATGGTATGGGGGCGTCGCAGGTCGACCCAGCCTAAAATTGGTACCAGGATGTCTGTCCTGGGGAAGTAAAGACGGCCAGCGTAATGCTGATTACATTACCCACCTAGTGCCGATAGTCTGTAGGATATGGCGCTCTTCCCAAATACCTGGTACGCCTAAAGGCGTGAAAACGGATCTTTACTTTTTTACTTTTACTTGATGGAAACGTATAGGACACGCAGCTCATTATGGGGGAAACAGAATAGAATACGTTGAGCATTCCAGCTGTCAGAAATATGTTAATTAAACAAGTAAAAGACCCTGTTTACCCCCTGAGTGCATCCGTCTTGTGATGTTAGACTGATATTTTTATAGACCATTTGGCAATCGGTGATTGATGTAGTCAACATCTGCCTGGGTTGACATATGAACCAAGGCCAATTTTGAAAATGTGGATTTGAAGCCAAGACTTTCGGTTCAGCAGGCGAGAGTGTAGCCACTACGCCACTGTGGCTCCTGTCAGGAAGATGGTGTTTATTAACTCGTCAAAGGAACACATAAGGCTTCGCCAGACTCCCCACGGAATATAACAAATAAGCTGAAGTACAACTGGCGTTACTCGATCAGTACCAAGCAACGGCGGCCCATAGCTATGAAAACAAGTTAATACAATCCTAAACAAACGAAACAAAAATACTTTTACTGAACTAGTGTTTTCTAAACTTTTCTTAGTCGCGGCACCTTTTTTTCAACTAAAATTTTCCACGGCGCCCTAACCTAAGTAAAAGTATGACTATTCGTATGTTAGAGATATAACAAAAATAAAACTCGTGTATCTTCGAATATTTCGGGGCGCCCCTGTGAAGAGGTCGTGGCTCCCCGGGGCGCCGGGGCGCACAGTTTGGGAACCACTGGACTAAACTGTTATAGTTCAAAACTGATCCGTGCATTTACAGATGACACCCTCTCTTCTTGTTTTGTTTTACTTTACGCGCAAGGATTAAAAACACTGAGTCGTCTAGACGTGGGTGTGTGACCGTTTCCCCTTTACCTTATGTGCAGCTTTCAATCTCGAACATGTGAACCAGGTCTACCTGTATATAGAGAAGGCCGTGATGTGAACATGCGCACAAGGGCCAAACACAGTGTAGATGTAACTGTGAAATCGTATAGTTCCATTCAAAGATTTCCTAATTTGTTTAATTAACTAGGGTAAGTCAACTGACGGCAGGGATTATAAAATGTACAGCTATAAAGAAAGAACAAAAGAGAAGAGAAAAACTCATTATAGTGACTATATTCATAAAATCTAGTGAAAAGATGGGGTAATGCATTCCCACAGTGCTAAAACACAAGCCGCCACTGACCTCAAGCAACACTACACGTTTAACATTCACTTCCAGGTGGATTTGCTACGGTATATGGTGGTGGGTATCATGTACACAACACTGCTTGTAGTGAGAAAAATGGTTCCTTTACATTTAAAACTTTTGACAGAGCTGTCATAGTTAGAGACATTTGGATACTATATCCGAGAACCACTGGCTTTTTTGGCAAACAAAACTTGAGTGTCCCTGGCTATCAAAATAACAAAAACTTGTGGAGAATAGGTTTACTGAACAGAGCTGAAAGAATCATTCGCCTGCCAGAAATTTCTCGCACAGTAAATATTCGTTTTTAGGGTTGACCTTAAAATCGCAGCCTGACTTGGTTTTTAAAAAAAAAAACGAATACCATTGAATTGTGAGACTGTAAATACCAACTTAATATCAATAGGAATTTTATGAATATGTTGTTTTCGTAACATAAACAAATATTTATTCAACAGGGAAGGTGACACGTAGAGAACACATTATAATGGGGATACTGACATATTAAACAAACACACACACACACTCACACACACATTTTCTTATATGTATCCACATGTGTACCGAATAAGAAAACGATAAAGAATACATAATGATGTTTCAGTGTGGAAATAACAGCCTTTTATAATTCTAAACTGAATACTATAGACACTGTTGAATGCAGCTGCGGATTGTGGCACTGTGAATGGGTCGAAGGTATGTAGGTGACTGTAGCAAAAATATAGGCTCAAAACTGGAGAGGAAGAACATGTCTTTTCTGTTAAATGTTAAATTCATAATTTATTCATAATTCATAATTAAAAATCATTATATGTTTTTTTTTTCTGCAGGATTGTTGCAAACAATAGTTATCATAAGAGGAAAATAATGCAGGAGGGCCAAAGCAGTATAGGTTATATCAGAGGCGTTGACATAAAGAAAGCATTGGGAAAACTCCTGGTTGAAATGGAGGAGGGGGGGGGGGGGCGCAGTTCAAAACAGATAGTCTTGATTTACAACTCTACCTGGCAGGATTTTAGAAGTATCATATTCGTCTTTAAAACGAAAATGTTTTCTATCAACACAGCGTTGCCAGGATATGACTCCAGTGACAGCCCTACTTGTGTCAAGTTATCTTCGTCTCCCACTGTTGCTGATAACAGTATATTACATTCCATTAACTGGCTGTAGACATTTACGATGCTATATAATCGGTCGCACTATACTAAAACTGTCACTGTCTTTATTCAACTCTCTCCCACACTTACCTTCATAATACAATCGTCTGAGGGGACTTTAGATTTATGTAAATAATCAAAGATCAGAACTTACTTTTGGTGGTGGCAGTTACGAGTTCAAATATTTATCTGAGAAAATACCAGGAAGTTAAACTGTAAAGTTTAATCAAATTAAAGCGCAATATAAAAAGGTGTGTGGCGCCGAAGTTATCAGTATACAGACACGGTAATGGCCTAACTGGCATATGCGTTAATAGATTTAGTAACCCTGTGTTTGTTTGTGGGAGATTTATGGTCGATTACTAAACCAATTAAAGATTAGACATAAATACCACAGTTTTTGTTTGCTCTAAACTCTAATGAATTTTCCTTTCTCTGTTGACTGCCAGTTTTCAAGGAATCCTTAGTTGTCTCCTGGCTTTCCTTCCCTTCTTCGTTTTCTGTGCGTTTGCTCCACGTGTGCCTTTTATCAAATGTTACTCCAAGATATGTAGGAAAGCTTTCTTCCTAAATCAAGGAGGTTCCTATGTGAATCCTAGCAGTTTTGTCCCTGAGAAGAAGAGATAAAAGCGTTGTGGATGTTTTGTGTGTGTTGATGGCAACAGGCCACTTTTCTCCCCATATCATTTAGAGATCAGTTGCTATCTGCATTCTTAGATTTGCCACTGTGGTGTGTTCATCAGCACACCAGAGTGCCAAATCATATGCATACAGAGCAGCCCTCACTCCCGTAGAGAGGACTTTCACCAGGTCACTGATATAAACAAGAAAGACAGCTGTATGGATAAATCCTGCCTGTGGTACTCCTTGATTAAGCAATACTTTTCTGCTCTCCAAGCCACCAAGAGTGACTTTAATTCTCTTGTGTAAGATGGATTAGATCCATCTTAGCATGTTTCCTTGGATTCACTTTCTCTTCAGTTTTGCAATGAGGTCATCTTTCCACTTTGTCAATAGAGAAAAGTTTGTTTAAAGTCAACCAAAACCGCCAGGACTGTTTCTTCTCTACAGCTTGTGACAGATAAGTGACTTGGTCTTCTATGTAACATTCTCTAAATCCAGCTTGCTCTGACACCAAGATCTACTCAGATTCTAAGTGTCATTTCAATCTTTAATTTATAATTCTCTCCATTGTATTTCCTACACAGCTTGTGAGACTAATTGGTCGATTGCTTGAAGCCTGTGTCTTAATGTCTCTTCTTTCTTTTAGTTATGGTTATTGCGGTGGCTTCTCGCCATACTCCCTAACACATGACAAGGTAGATGTGGTCAAAGCCCTTTTGGAACAAGCAACGGAATCAGTAGAGAAACAAGATTATTGTGGCCTGGAGAGAATGTGGCACCTGGGTCTGGGTCTGGCCGGCTGACTTTGAGGAAAGGCAAGACGGACATTTAACCAGCTTGTGACCTGTACCATCAGGACTGGAACTCTGCGCTGGCTGCTGAAGATCAGGACGGACTACGCATGGAAATGCCCCAAGTGCTGTGATGTCAATTATTGACTCAACTCAACTCTCCATACTTGAGACACCAGTCCTTTCTCCCAGCGGATGTTGCAAATATCCAGCAGCTTTCATTCATTGCTGATTTCGTCTTGATATGCAGACATTTGTAACTTAGGTCTGAAAATGACATTTGCAAGTTTACCCCAGGTGAGGGACTCCATCATAAAGACAAAAGTATCCGTCTGTCTGTTATTTATTTGTTTGGCTTTCCTTATTATTCTCTTGTGATCCTCATTTAGCGTCAGGTTGCTTTCAGCGCTATGTTCTGCTAGTTGTTGTTGCTGCTTCTTTTTTTTAAAAAAAGATTACGTCACACTCACTCAGTGTGATTGTTTGTCTAGGAGTGAAACTCTCTTCACTTAGTGATTTAACTAATCTCTAGAATTTCTGGCCATCTTTATCAAGGTTTAGGGCTGGGTTTTATTTCTCCAGCTTTTCCGTTTTTGTTCAAGTTTAATCTTCTGGAAAACTGCAACAGCCTTTTTTTTTTCTCCATTTGGTGTGGTTATCAGGTGAGGGTTTGGACTCTGCGTCCTTTCTAGCCTGTTTAATTGTATCCTGACATTTCTGCGCCAGTAAGGTCTGTAGTTGTGCCACAACCTCTGCGGATTGCTTCTTTTGTAGCTTGAAGTATAATTTGATTGAAATCGTGTACTATAGCACTGATATCCCTATTTTGTACCTTGAGAGCAGACAACAGTGTACCTATCCTGTGACTTTACAGGGCCCAGTTGGCTTTCTTGTAACTCCATCATGTGCATTGTTCGCCTGTACACAATAACGTGTTGAATAGCAAATAAGTATAGCACCATACTTGGATAACAGATAAAATATTTAAACAAATGTTTTAATAGATAATTTCTACCGATAGTTACAGGTGGTTTGCTGGCCCAAAACAAAATTATCGAGATTGTGTAGGTGGGTCTGGGTGCATTTATGTTGCAGGGCACTCAAAGACAAGAGCCTACCCCCCGCCCCCCCGCCCCTCCCCCTCTTTCCCATATTATTTTCTGCCCTAGGAGAGTGTAGCTGGTGGGGGGGGGGGGCATCTTCATCATTGAAGACTGCTGAAGACCCTTCCTATGCCCAATGTTTTGCTGCCTAGGTAATGAGGAGGGTAGAGTTTGGGGTAGCTGAGCCCTCCCTCTCCCAATAGGTTCCATGTAGCCTGGCGCCTGATGCTGTGATTATATCAGACTCAACAGTCAGCTTGGGCTCTCCACTAGTAAGCAGCATTTGGAAGTAACACTGGGCCTCCTTAACCTGGATCTACACACCTGTGGATGTCGGAGTAAAAGTTAATGACCAAGCAGAACAGTTGACAAGTATTGCACCACAGCATGCTGGGATATACATGGACAGATCAGATATCATCAACGCTATACGGACTACACTGCCAAATAATAACTCAGCTTTGACGTTAACACGATTGTATGAACTCGGAGTGAAGCCTGGTGAAGTAGGTCTGTGCCGTCTTTGAGGTCTAGGTAGGAAACAAAACCATCTTCTCATGGAAACAGTCATTAGACGTAGTTTGGGATGGCTGCTGCATTGGAGGACTGAGCACATATGACCAATGAGCACTGATGACAATTGTGATAACTAAGGAGCGGCCAGTAAAGGTACTTCTCAGTCTTAAGTCTAGTTCGTGTTTGGTTACCTGGCGAGGGCTGGGGGAAGTGATAGCAGTGTCAAATTCAGATGTCAAGATTCAGTCCAGCTGTATTCTTGTTTGGCAGCTAGCTCTTCTTTTCTTTTATTTTACCCCCTCTGGGAATCCGAGATTTTGTACGGAATTCCCGGGAAAGTTGAGATAGGGTTGGAGTTAGTCGGTGTTTATTTCACACCTATACGTCCCAATACTTTGTTGGGAAATCTCCGCGAAATCTCAGTCTCCAGCTGGCCTCTCAGTTAATTTCAGCTGCCTTATGAGCCGTCCAGTACGTACACAAAGCCAAGAAATCTTCTTCTTCTTCAGCATTCCGAGCCCTTGAGGTTTATTGTTGCAGATATCACTCGTCTTCATTCATTTCTCTGGTTGGCCTTTCTTTTTACAGTTGGTGACAGCAAGTGTTTGCAGTTCTGTCTGGACATTATCTCTCCATCGTCTTCTTGGTCTGATCTGTCTCGTGATCTGCGACCATTCAGCTCCCTTGTGTGTACAGTTTTTAACCTCTCTGTCATTTGACATTGGCTGAATGTGCCCCAGCCATGTAATTATATTAGCTCTCGTGATGCCAGTGATCAATGGTGATTTAAACAGATTATGAATTTAGTCGTTACTTTTCACTATCCATTTCCTGCTGTTTGCACCTTTGATGGGTTCAAAGATTCGTCTAAGACTCTGTTTCATAAAATCTGAAGTAAGGCGTTATCTCTATTAGTATCTGTTTAGTCTTCTCTTTCCAGCTGGTGACACGCGTTGCTGTGGCCCAGAAGGGTGAAATGGAGATGAAAGAAAATAGCTCTCAGTTAACAGTGTCTGTCATATCCCCCCCCCCCTCCTTTCCCCTCGACCTAGTCATATCTCCCTCTCAGAAGGAAGAAAGAGTTGAGAAATAAGAACATTAAAGTAATATTTTAAGCTAACTGAGCTAACTGTGTCTGGCATAACCCCCCCCCCCCCCCCAACAATCATATCCCCCGCTCCTAAGGATTGAAAAATCACCACCTGGCGAAGTCATATCTCCCTCTCCGAAGGACTGAAAAATCATCCATGGCAAAGTTAGTAAAATATAAATAGTTAAGAAATGAGAACTTTAAAATAATATTTTAAGCTCTCCCAGCTAACGGTGTCTGGCATAACCCCACCCCCCCCCCCCCCCCCCCAATCATCATATTTCCTTCTCCGAAGGATTTAAAAAACATCACCTGACGAAATTATTAAAATATAAATAGCTAAGAAATAAGAACGTTAAAATAAAATTTTAAGCTCTTTAAGCTGTGTCTGACATACCCCCCCCCCCCCCCCCCCCCCCCATTTTCGCACCCCCTCCCCCAATCATATCATCCTCTCCGAGAGATGGGAAAGTCACCGTGTGAGAAAATATTGTAACTAAATTGAGCTTGGCATCCATGTCCACCCAGACTTAAATAGGTAGCATTAACTTGTACAGAGAAGTAAATGTAGCCAGTGTAACAGCTAACGCATCACCCATCCAGTACCAGTACTACTGCAACCACTACCACCACCACCATCACAACAACAACAGCAGCAACAACAACAACAACTGTCACTAGAGTTTGTGTACGTTGGTGTAGAAAATAGGAGTTAGCGCCGTATGCTGTCGCCACGGACTATTTAGTTTAATGTTGCCCCCGACATAGAAATAAAAAAAACTTCATCACGTAGCCAGTGTTGAACCCACAGTGAAAAGTACAATATACTCACGAATAGCGGAGACAAATGCCCCGCACCCGTCATCTCTCCCTCTCCGAAAGAGCCTTTTTTAACTGACCTTGGCATTCGTGTCCACCCAAACTAAATTGGACTGTAAGCCGTCTTAGGTAACAGTTTCTGTCATCGCCGAATAGTTTATGATCGAGTGAAGCGTCGCGGGGAGGCTAATTGTGACTTAACTGAAATCGGATGTCTTTAGGCGAAAGGCGCAGATATCGAAGCCTAGCTGTAACCCACAACACAACGTGGCAACCACCCTTTTGAGGGGAAAAGGACAATTATAAACCAGTGTGGAATCGAACACCGGTCGTGATGGATGGAATCACCGCCTTCTCTAAATAGAGAAGGCCGTGGATGGAATACTTAAGAAAATATTACCGAAGACTGAAGAGTTTAGGTCAGATATCGCAGCCTAGCTGTAAACCAAAACACGACGTGCCAACGGCACTTTCGAGGGCGAACGAACAATACCCGTGATATGACCATTGAGCATCACGTCGCCGCTGTCGCAGGCTAGCTGTAAACCCCAAAAACAAAAAAGGCGTAGATATCGCAGCCTAGCCATAAACCACAACACAACGTGCCAGCCGCCCAGTTAGGGGCTAACAAATATTATTATATCACCTAGCGGAGAATCGAACGCGAGCCACCCGCATGGTAATCAGAAAAGTTTCCAACTACGCTATCAAACACTCGAACAGACAGTTAAAATGAGATTATATAATAATGCAAAGTATAATAAGAGCTAGGCAGCCAAAATAACCAATCATCTAAAAAATAAAAATCCGGGCCGGCAACGAAACAAAAAATGATTTGACCATTGCTGGGGCTACGTCGTTCGTGGTTTGTGCGCTTTTCTGACAAAAAATACGCTTGGAGTCGAAGGCAACGTTGTGTGCAAATTTGAAAGCAATCGGTTCAGTAGTTTCCGAGTTTAGGGATTACAACATCATAAAATTAAGATTTTTATTAATATAGAAGATGTAATGCATGACCACAATCTGTTGTAAGTTCAGCAGCAATTCTATTAGCATCAGTTGCCTTATTGCTTTTAAGCCTTTATTACAAATATTACTTCTTCAAAACCAGGCTCTTCAGTTTTTGGCCGGCGTGTTAGTATCTCCTTCTCTGTGTGGGTATTTTGTGTAGTTTCAAAATGTACCCTTTTAGCAAAGTATTCCTTCCATCTGTTATACATATTTCCGCATTATTATTTATCATTTTATTGTTGTGACCTTTCAAACCATATAGCCTATGCTGTGTTGATAAGCTCGTTTTATAGCCTTCAGCTCTTAAAAAATAAAAAATAAAAATTCTTTCTCGATACCTTGTTCTGATGTTAAGCTGCCATGCCCTTGACAAAGGAAGACGCCGTGGCGTAGCGGCTAGACGCTCGCCTGTGGATCGTAAGGTCGTGGGTTCGCTCCCTGGCGGAGCTGGAGTTTTTCAAAAAGGACATTGGCTGCCAGGTCGACCCAACCAGGAGTGGGCACCAGGTGCAGTCCTGGAAAGTAAAGACGGCCATTGTGATGCTGACCACATCACCCATCTGGTGCCTTTGGTCTATACAATATAGGTCTAACCCTATATACACAATACATCCTGAAAGGCGCGCAAAAGGGTCATTCACTTCACTTTACTTCACTTTACCCAAATGATCGAGCAATCGTTCTCAAAGTTCGCTATACGCTTCTCTAGCCTGACGTTCACTACGAGATGGACTGAGCTCCAGTTTGGAATTGCAATGGGATGTACGATCTCGCCAAAACTGTTCGTTGTGACTACGTGCATTTATGGATGACACGACTATAATCACGGGCTGTGAGGAGGATGCCTGAACGATTCTGAAAAGATTAGACGACGTAGTCCAATCGAGCGGTAGGCAGTTCAAACCGCAGAAGTAGATGAGTCTGTCAATCCTGAAAGGCAAGAGGGCGGCGATCAGTTTCACGGTGGCAAGGAATCGGATCTAGAGGAACCGGTGAAGAGCCTTGGGCGCATTTACGATTCGAAGTTGTCTGACAGAGCGGAGGTCCGGCGAATACATGAGTCACTGGCTACAGGCCTGCTCGCGATCGAGCGTTGCAGGCTAATCGGAAAGTTTAAGGTCTGGTGTCTCCAATTTATGTTGATCCCAGAGCTCATCTGGCCGCTGCTCGTCTACGAAGTGACGATGACGGCAGTGGAGGCAATGGAGCATAAAATCAACAGCCATTATATAATGGTTGGGAGCACCACCTTGTCTGACTGTTGTGACTCTGTAGTGCAAACAGGCTAAGCTGGTACTCCTATTCAAATCAATAACCGAAGAGTTTAAAGTTGACAAAATAAGACTCGCGATGATGCTGCTTCAGATCCCACGGTCACACAAGGTCCTAGATGCGATTGAATCTGCCTAAGATGCACTGAAATTGAAATAAGTGATGGGTTACACACAAACCGACCATCGAGGCCTAGGGCACGGGAAAGTCAGTTGGTGGTCCTAAGCCACAGCCAAAGAGCGCCGAAACATGGTAATACAGCAGATAAGAGACGCCAAAAACAAGATTCGGTTACAAAAAGCCGCTTCAACAGTCGCAGCAAGGCCAGTGGATCGGCCTAGAAAGCGCCTTTCCATAAATACTCACATGGGGTGAGATCTGGCGAATGGCCCCGCTGCGGCTCATCTTTATCGTACGATCTGCCACGGCCAGCTCCAGATTTTTATAAGGCCGTACAGCTCGAAGGGGAATTCCCGTTCTTGTGCAAGAAGTGAGTCCCTCTGCGTCCACAGATTTTATCGAGGAGATGTATACGCAAATTAAACTACAGTTTCATTAATTTTCGACACATTTTTTAGAACTATATGTCATTTTTAAGGTAAATAAGTGTGCCGAATAAATATGACAATAAAGGCTCTTACAGACAAACAAAAATGCGTTTGCTACAGTCAACATGAACATAAACATCAGTAACGTTAAGATGTAAACTAAAAGTTGTTCCAGCAAAAGTAAAGAAATATCAGTGCTAACTCTTTGATTCTGAGAGGGTATTGTTGCATCAGAGGAGCGGGAGGGGGAGGGGAGGGGTGACATTTGTACTTTATAAAATTTAGCGCATAAAAATACTGCTATGAAACATACACATATCATACATAACATAAATATAAATAATTGATGGTTATTATTAGTAGTAGTAGTAGACTACTACAACATATAATTATAATGTTATTTAATAATTAGTAAACAAGCACAATCAGTATGAAATTGATATGTGCAATACTTTTTCACCCAGAGTAGTTTTCTTAACAGTACTTTTAGCACTACTAAATATGTATCCTCAAGGTACAAACAGCACAAACAAATTTGTCCAGTTTCATCTTGTTGGATGAAATCAATTCCTTACCATTGCGAATTTTTTGGTAACAAATATGCATAGAAAGTGGATGAACTACCAGAAGTTTCCGCAAGAGTTTACAGCCAGTGTTTGCGAAGCAAAGCAAAAGCCAGTTTACAAAAATTAACAGACCGTAAAACTGCAAATATGCAAAAGAAGTCGATGAACTACCAGAAGTTTCTGCAAGAGTTTACAGCCAGTGTTCGCGAAGCAAAGCAAAAGCCAGTTTACAAAAATTAACAGACCGTAAAACTGCAAATATGCAAAAGAAGTTGATAAACTACCAGAAGTTTCCGCAAGAGTTTACAGCCAGTGTTCGCGAAGCAAAGCAAAAGCCAGTTTACAAAAATTAACATACCGTAAAACCGCAAATCTTCAAAAGAAGTCGATGAACTACCAGAAGTTTCCGCAAGAGTTTACAGCCAGTGTTTGCGAAGCATAAGTCAAATGGTTAAGGAATCATATTATTAGTGTACTGCTACAACATATAATTATACTGTTAGTCAACAATTAGTAAAGAGGCAAAGAGTGACTTGCTGTGAGAGGTTAGTTAGTAAATTAAATATTATTTTCATCCACTTACCTAGAGCTCCGAAATATCTTGACACAATTTATCCACAGTGTGGTTGCACCATTTATGCACAGTCAATATGAAAGCAATAGTTTTCTTCAAACACAAGATAGTTTGCACCTGACAACTGTTAATATTCTCCAGAAATGGCTTCTAAATTACCTGTTTGTGTTATCCCTAAAAGTAAGATTTATACATTTAAAGTAGAAAAGTAATAAACAGCCAGTTCCCAAAAATCCGAACTACTGACTAGAAACAGTGACACTGACACACACATCACAACACGACTGTCTTCCGTGAATTAAAATTAAAATTAAAATTGCTGTATATCCACTTCACAATATCCATTTGTAGATTTGTAATACGAATACGTTTAGAACACAAAACTTTGTAAGCATATTAATATGTCACACATTGCAACATGGAAACGCTCCCAGTAACCTAATTTCGAGGGGGACTCCTCCAAAATGTACCGTGATTCAGTTGTGAGGACTGAATAATTAGAGAAGGGCGTGGATATGCATACGATGTGTTACCGTCCGGTGTCAACATGGTCAAGTGGCATGCGGCTACCGACCCGGCTTGCCCACTATGCAGAGCTAAACAGACGCTCGAGCTCGTATTGTGGGTGTGCAGAAAAGCCCTAGGTCAGGGAAGATTTACCCAGCGCCACAACAATGTCCTGAAAGAATGGTATAAGCTAGGATGAGGGCCATTGCGAGGGCCAGTCCTACCGTTGTTCCCGTGCGCTTCCTCAGGGCTGGGCAAATTTATAAAGGTTAATTCAACCATGTCGCATACGCTTCATCGATATTTGACTGTGCAAGGGACTGGCTACTGGCAGTTGACCTGCCTGGTCACAAAAAGTACCTAGAGTTAATCCGGAAGACCGGCCTGCGACCCGACATAGTCCTACACTCTACAGAGAAACAAACAGCTCGTCCTGATTGAGCTGACCGTGCCGTATGAGTGGCGAATGGACGAAAGTCATATGTATAAACTCCAGAAATACAGTGACCTCGCGGCTGGTCTGAGGAGAGACGAATCGTACACAGTAAGAATCTTCGCGGTTGAGGTAAGCGCAAGAGGTCTAATTTGCACATCTATGTACAATGTGATAAAGCAACTGAGCTTGCAAGGAAACGAGCGCAAACGATCACTAAAACAACTGGGCTAAGCCGCTGAGAGGGAAACTAGCTGGCTCTGGACATAACGGAAAGTCGTGGGGGACGGGCCTCGGTAGGCTGATTTGGGTATCTAGTGGGAAAAAAATGTCTTATCCCTTAAGTCCATCGTGTCCGAATTGTCTGCCGGTGTCCCTCTGCCAATTGCCAACAAAGTCTAACATGTGTCCGATAAACCAAACGTAAGCTTGCCACTTGGTCGTCAAGGTATGCTGACTGATTTAATAAGCTACCGCAGCGACTTCATAAATAAACTTGGAATCTCACAGCACCTGTTGCATATTCACCATTTTCGACTTGTCCCTGTCCGAGAACATCCGGTAATACGTGCAGCAGGAGCAGATCAAGCTTGAGCTTCATGAACTCAGGTGGGCCCACCCTCTGAGATTGTCTAGGATCGTGGGCCGAAAAAATTGTGGACGAGGGATCACTTCTATTGATGATTGGTAGACCTACTGTATATGCTCCCCTGTGGAGTGTCTTCTTATTAACCATGACAATATTGTTCATGTATCCTTGCTTATACTGCTTAATTAACTACTTTTGTAGCTTCTTTACAGTCTTCGCGTTTCCCTAAGAACAGATGGAGAATCAAAAGGGAGCGATAAAAGTTCTTTAGGGACCCCTTCCAGTTTGCCCGAGGCCTTTCCGAACAACCAAAGTCTGGGACTCTCGTTGTCAGCCAAGGGGAATTGGAGGTGCGTCTATAGATGATGTACTCCGACCGGAAAAGGAATGAACCTCTCTATGACAATCGAGGCAAAGTTCAAAACTACTACTCCCTTTTGGTCTGAGGTCAAAGAAGTTGTGAAAAGAGCCAGCGGCAAATCTGTCCTGGGACCCAGTAGTACAAACTTTGTCTGAAAGTCCTCCGAATGCTTTACCGCTTGCTAAGCCTAGCGTGGAGCCGAAAGTGCATATGTACCGAGTGGTAGAGAGCCAACAGAGTCTACAGTCCCAAGGAGCGGGACCCTACAAGTCTATCCCAATTGAGGCCCATCTCGCTGTTGAACGTTGAAGGCAACATATTCTTTTCAGTGATGGTGCGCAGGCTCACACAGTATTTGATGCAGAACCAATACATTGACACAACGGTGCAAAAAAAAGGGGCATCCCCGGTGTTACAGGGTTCTAGAGCATGCGATCATGATTTAGGAGTCTATTCGGAAAGCTAAGGCAAAGAGAACCCAATTGCACGTGATATGGCTGGACCTCGCTAACGCCTAATTAAGTCGGTACCCCATAAGCTACTGTGGCAGGTCCTTCGCATGTTCCACAAACCGACAGAGATCACCGAAATTTTTCTCAGTTCACAATACGCTTCTCTACCCCCACGTTTACTAGGGGACGGACTGAGCTTCAGGTTGAGATAGCGATGGGATGTACGAATTCCCTAATATTGTTTATGGCTATGCAGGACATGTTAGATATGGTTGCCGGCGTCGGTCAGGACCTTGAAATTCTGATCACTGGATTCCACGACTGAAAACATTTATAGATGATACGACTATCATGACAGGCAGTGAAGAGCATGCCCGTGTCATTCCAGAGAGGCTAGATCGCGTGGCTGAATGTTGCGTCGAGCAATTCAAACCTCAGAAGTCCAGAAGTCTATCTATCCAGAAAAGTAAAGTGGTGGCAACCAGTTTAACTGTGGCAAGGAGAAAGATCCCCACAGTTGCAGATGAACCAGTGAAGAGTCTTGGTCGCGTCTACGATTCGAAGTTATCTGAGAGGATGGAAGTCTGGCGCATACATAAGTCACTGGCAACAGGCCTGCTTGCCATCGAGCAGTGCAGGCTGATCGGGAAGTTCAAAGTTTGGTGTCTCCAGTTCATGTTGATTCCTAAGCTTCTCTGTCCGCTGCTTATGTACGAGGTAAGCATGAGTGCAGTCAAAACTATAGAAAGAAAAAATCAACACAGCTATGAGGAAGTGGCTTGGAGCACCACCTTGTCTGACCGATGTGGCTCTCTATTGTATACAGGCTAAGCTAGTGCTGCCGTTCAAGTCAATAACCGAAGAGTTTTAAGTCGGTAAGGTCAGACTTGCGATGGTGCTGCGCGAGTCTAGAGACCCCACAGTTGCAGCTGTCCAGTCCGCTCTTAAGACAGGTAGACAAAATGGAAGGTCCAAGATGCGCTAAAATTGCGAAAAGTCATGGATTACACACAAAGCAACATACACGGCCTAGGGCAAGGAAAAGTATCTTGGTGGTCCAAAGCCTCGGCCAGAGAACGCAGAGACATGGTTACACAGCAGATAAGGGACACTGAAAACGAGTTTTGGGTCTGAAAAGCCTCTCAGCAGTTATAGCAAGGCCAGTGAATCGGCTTCCAGGGCGACTTGCCACGAATATGGGTGAGATCTGGCGAATGGCCCCGCTGCGACTAAGCTTTGTCATAAGACTTACATATGATGTGTTATCCTCTGGCGCCATCATCGGCATGACCTGGAGAAAATATCAAAAGGACGCTAACTACTCGGGATATCTGAAACCATGCTTGCAACTCTACACGTAGCATATCTGTCTCCACCTTTCGCAACATGCTCTGTGAATCGGTTACAGTTACGACATGTGTGTACAGCTGATTTTTACGTCAGCGGAATGCAGCAACAGCTTCCTTGACTTCTATTCTCAAACTAGACGTTTTCATACATGTCATGCTTTGGTGCATTCAGCGACTTTCATTCGCTGTTGCTACGAGCTCCCGTGCACTTCGTCTGACTCTCAACAGAAAGCCATTAGTATAGAAAAATCCCATCACTTGGGCGGAAATGGTAGTGAATCATTTGTTGAACTTCTGTTTCTGCAGTACCAGTCCTCGCACTCACGACCTAATTTGGTAAGAATGCGACACAGATCTTATTCTTGCTCAGGCACTTTGACCCATTCCTTTCCTCGCCAAATATATCAAACCTGCACACCAGTGTTGCCACTTTGGATCTTTTATATCCAAATTTAGATCTTTTTCATTGCATTTAGATACTGTTTTTGACGTTTAGATCGTAATTATTTTTCTAGATACTTTTCATATGGAGTTAGATATTTTATAGATATTTTTTTCTTTGATTGTCAATTAAATAATTACTGTGTAAAATATTTACTACAATATGAAAAGTGCTACACAGCTGAAATACTATATTGAATGTACAGTGATGAAAAAAATTTGTCATTCATTCTCTTTTTATAACCTATTCTAATGGAAGTGCAAAAAGTTAATAAACTGTTCGAATCTAAACTTGTTGATAAAGTTAAATTACTTAATGATCTCACCTTGCTATATCACTCGGTAAAAGACTGGTGTTGCCAACTTCTAAAGCTGATTTGCTCACCTGCACTATAGATAGCTATTTGGCTCCTAAGTCACACATTGGATATTAAATCGAATCAAAAATTGATGATTTAAAAACAAAAGGGCTGTTAACAGAGAATGAAGAGAACAACTTAAGAAAACGCTGTCAAGATTTCCTTATCTCATTATTGAAGCAACTGAAGCAGAGACTTCCTGAAAATCTAGATGTTTTGAAAAATATTTCACTTTTTTCTGTGAGCAACGTACTTTAGCCAATAAAGGACATACCTAAATATTGTAAAGTTATGACATTTTTAGGGGCAACTGATAATAGTGTCGCGGAAGCAGAATATCATTTAACCAAAATAAAGTTAGCTGAATGGACAAACAAAACAGAAACTAACGCGTTTTGGAGTGAAGTGAGACCATTTAAAGATGCCTCATCAAACAGTCCATTCTGTAAGCTCTTTAAAGTTCCATGTCTGCCATGACACTACCCCACTCAAATGCTGAAGTAGAAAGAGTTTTCAGTGCTAGGAATTATATCAAATCTAACCTAAGAAACAGAATGAAATTTGACATCGTAAATGCTATCGTGCCATTAAAATTCGACCTGATGAGACTAGAGAAATAAGCCTATTGTTCCACTTATAAAGAAATTTGAACAGCTAAAGCATACCAGGGTCATTTTGGATCTGAAGCTTCAACTTCATTATCCAAGCTAAGTGTATCCTGTGGATCTTATGAGGCAGACATCAGTGAAGGTGAGGTAAGTAATAACAAAAGCTATGTAATTTTTGACTTTTTCAATTTGGATGTTTTTTTCTAGATCTTTTTCACGCAGATTTAGATCTTTTTAGATATTTTTTGACACCGTTTTGGATATTTTTTGTCAAGGAAAAGTGGCAACACTGCTGCACACATGTCTAACTGCTCAAGCGGGGTGGATTGGGGCTAAACTAGATGGCTAAGACTCACGAGCAAAGCTTCAGCAGATGCGTAAGCTGCTGCTCGTGGGTCCTAGCCATCTAGTTTAGCCCCAATCCACGCCGCGGGAACCTCCAGGCTGTGGCGGTAGTCGCCAGAGAACCGCAAATTAAGTCGCCAGAAGTGCGCAATTGACACGTGACTGTGGCTCGAAAGGATATTTTGCGGCCGCCATCTTTACTGCCCGTTATTCGGAGGATAGCCTCATAATCTATTACCGACATGATCAGATGCTGGAACATTATGAACGGCATGCTTTGTTCCATGTCGACTGTTGCCATAATCTTGAGTCCTCTTTTTGGCATTTTGCCGCAACTGCCTTCACATGATCCCTAATGTACAGGTTTCTATCAAAAATGCTATCCGGGTACCTCTTCTTGATGTTTCTGTCATTAATTGTGAGATTTGGAACAACAGCTGTTACAAATGTATTGTCCAGAGAGCACCATAAAACAGCCGCCCTTTCTGAGTTGATGATGCACCGGTCACGGAATGGTGCACCGGAAGTAGACACTCAGCAATGGCGGCGTCTTCGTCAGCTGTTTTAAATCCTGATATCGTACGTTTAAGTTTAATTTTGAATTGTTTGCTGAATACATCTATCTCCTTAGCTTAACAGGCGTAGAATTGTGTTATAAATTATTTATTATATAAATGAAGAAACATTTATAGATCTATAATAGGTATCCTCACTTTATTTATCGAATGTTCGTTTATTTCTTGATCACTATTAATAACACTATTATTATCATAATAATTATTAATAATATTATGATTATCATCAGTGTAATCCTACTTCTTATTACTGTTCTCCCCCACCCATAGTTTTTTTTTAATTATTATTCCTGTTTGTCTCCTAATGTAACTAAAATGTGTCATTTGTCTCTTTATTTAAACATCTCTTAATTTTTAATTACTCAGAAAAGATAATAGACTTGATAAAATACTTATTGGCTCTCCTTTAAATAATAGTAGCTAGCTGGAAGGCGACGGCCGCTTAGTCGAAGTTCACTCCCTTGGCTGCAGTGCAAATGCGGAGCGGACAAGTCACGAATCAAAAAAGAAAGTGAGGTCGACATGCCTGCTAGAGCCAGACCACGCGCTGCGACTGACAGTAGCGACCGCGGTCTTGCGACACAAGACTCTTGTAGACCACGCTCTGCAACTCACATTAGCGACCGCGTTCTTCCGACGCAGGACTTAGGGACAGTAGATGTGAGACCTGCAGATCTGTATGTCGTAATGAGCGATAAGCTTCCATCGTATCCGTGATGTGTCACCCTACCCCTAACCCTGACCCTACCCCAAATCCTAACCCAAGCCCTAAGCCTAACCCTAGGATGACAGGTAACTATATCATTTGTTTCGTTCCCTCTTTACCACTCCGTATTTGCACTGCAGCCAAGGGAGTGAACTCCGACTAAGCGACCGTCGCCTTCCAGCTAGCGACCATTATTTAAAGGAGAGCCTACTTATTGTTTCTCAGAAAAGCGGTCTTTGCTTCAACTCAATGTCACAGGTTAAACATATTAAAACAGACCATACTAATTCATTTGTTGCGAACATACACATATTATACATTAGAGTGACCAGTGATTGTTGAGGAATACTATTAGAATAATGCTACAAAAATGAATTGTTTAAGTAGTTAATTTTTAGTAAATAAACAGATGGTTTGTTTAGAGAAATTAGAAATGTAAACACACTCTGTCCATTAGATCTCCAGAGAAACTTTTAGAACCTCATAATACCATAACAGGGTGCCTTTTTTAGTGAAGAAAAATAATTTCCGAAAACAATTAGTATTTTCAGACACAAAAACAAACTTTATAGAACACTCATTTTGCCCATAATTTTATAGCCTGTATAGACCTAACAGTTCTTTCGTAATATCCTACCCAAGGTGACATCACAGGACATCCAAAATTGTAAAGGGTGGTAAGACTAGGTTTCCTGGCTTTCTGATGCTTTTAACGACCCCCAAAACATCTCAAACTGGCCCTAACCCCAACCCACCTACATCCCACAAGAGAGTGCAGCCTAGGTCCCAGGACTGCATCCAGCCAATCTACCACCCTCTGAAATATTAGACTATCCTGTGACCTGTGGATTTCCCCTGTTTTGGGTAGGATATTAAGAAAGCACCGACCTAACTGACAAATATAGCCTTTTTCACTAATATTCTAATTTTACCTACTGACTTTGTTATCATTGTGCGCTTTGCGTGAGGTGTACATCAGAACTATCCCTCATCAAATTTTGACTCCATCAGTGACTGAAATAAATATGATAAATGCATGTTTTGTTTAACTCTATCAGCCCCAAACAATGCACTTTACATTTCCTAATCATTGCAGGATAAATGAATTGTTTTGCTGCCTTCTATCATAAGCAGGTATTATAGTAATCCTTTGTATCTGACTTATTAGTTTAATTGCTTATGTCCCCCCGGTCTCTATGTTCAGCATCTGATTAGTCTTTCCTCTTGTGTCGAGTGCGGCACATAGGGCAGAGGTCGTGACTCTCCATGCACGGCGGTCCGTTGCAATCCGTTGTAGGTCTTGGATGTTTGAGTGGCCCATGAGCGAGCCTTCCCTGATGATAGTTAGTCTTGATTTATCCATTCTAAGGACGTGGCCGACATAGTTCCAGCGGCGTTTTCGTATAAAATTAGACACATACTCTTGCCTGGATTCTTGCCTTATTTGTGTATGTTCAGCATCTACAGACCCAAATATTTATTACTTTTAAATTCAATTGTTTGTGATACACTTAACTTCATGGGACTGAAGAATTTGAATATGAGGCTTCTAAAGTAGTAAATCTTGTTGGCATGCATGAAGAAGTCTGCTCAGAGGCCATATTGTTTTCACACACACATTTAGTGACTGGGTAAAGCCCACAAACTTGCTACATTTTATGCTTTTAAATGTTAAATTAACACAGAATCAAATATTGCACTACTGTGAACCAACAGTATAAAACAAGTGAGGCTTATCAGACATAGTTAAGATTATGTAAGTTATCTTCCCAGAATAAAACATCAACATTTTGCTGGCTCAGCAATTTTATTAAAGAAACTTTTATTTTAATGATTACTGAATTTTTGTTTATTAAAGACAACAGATACAGATTGTAATTAAGCATCATCATCGTCAAATGCCTTGCCAGCTCCATATCATGCGACATTCAACAGCATGTTTCAATGTGTGTACTTTCATATTTGTTTGTTTTTGCTATGCCAAAACAGAGCAGAACAAAACAAAAAGCTTTCAAGAACCTAACCTTGTCTTTCCCTACCTCTGATCTGATATTATCAAATAAAGTTTTGAAACTGATTGATTTAAATGTCATTACCTAAACTGTCCATTCCTTTCAGGTTGATTGAGTTCACAATTCTGCTAGAGGTCTTTAAAGTCTTTGATAAGATGGACAGTAAAACACAGTCAAGCATAAAAATAGAACATCTTGAAGTTGATGTAGAATGTCCAGATGTTGACAGTTCAAATAAAGAAACACTCACCAAAGACCATTTCTTTGATAAGATACATAGTCGAATACCAGCAGTTGTCAAGACAGAACAACCCGAAGTTTACCTAGACTATGCAGGTAAGGATGGAAGTAATTTCAATACAACATAACAAAGTATCTAGATGATGAGCACACAGACAATCATATTTTACTGTATCTTGTTTGTGGGTTAATGTAGCACACTGACTACACAGTCAAGATAGTACAGTGGCTACAGTCAAGGTAGTACAGTGGCTTCACAGTCAATGTAGAACAGTGGCTACACAGTCAAGGTAGTACAGTGGCTACACAGTCAAGATAGTGCAGTTGCTACACAGTCAAGGTAGTACAGTGGCTACACAGTCAAGGTAGTACAGTGGCTACACAGTCAAGGTTGTACAGTGGCTACACAGTCAAGGTAGTACAGTGGCTACACAGTCAAGGTAGTACAGTGGCTACACGGTCAAGGTAGTACAGTGGATACACAGTCAGGGTAGTACAGTGGCTACACGGTCAAGGTAGTACAGTGGCTACACAGTCAAGGTAGTACAGTGGCTACACAGTCAAGGTAGTACAGTGGCTACACAGCCAAGGTAGTACAGTGGCTACACAGTCAAGGTAGTACAGTGGCTACATAGTCAAGGTAGTACAGTGGCTACACAGTCAAGGTAGTACAGTGGCTACACAGTCAAGGTAGTACAGTGGCTACACAGTCAAGGTAGTACAGTGGCTACACAGTCAAGGTAGTACAGTGGCTACACAGTCAAGGTAGTACAGTGGCTACACAGTCAGGTTAGTACTCTTACTAGCATGGATGCCTGCCAGCCAAGTGCTCTTGGATCACATCCTCATTTGATTTGATTCGATTCAAGAACCAACATAACAGCACTTGGGGCATTCCCATAAGTGCTCCGTCTCTATCTTCAGCAGCCAGCAAAGAGTTCCTATACCAATGGTGCCAGTAGCATTCTGATTAAACGTCCATCTTGCCTTTCCTCTGAGCCTCGAGCATCTGCCAGAACCTCTCGTCACTCCCCCCTGCATCAATCTCACCAGACGACTGTGGTGATCCATCTGCTCCTCCGAACTGTACACGCTCTCCCACATCTGCCTTATCATGTAGCAGTATTCCACCAAGTTGTGCAGAGCCAGCCCGTCTGTCCGCCTCTTCATTTCCTAACACACCGTATGCCCCGGTGAAAAAATCCAGACAATACTCCTCACCCGTGTCCTCCGCAGCGAAGCATGCCACTTTGCACGAAGCATACCTGTTCTAATCTTCCTCAACATGCTTTCTGAGTCAGTTACAATCACGATGTGTGTGTGTGTCATGTTCTCTAGCCAGCGGAAAGCTGCAGTGACCGTATCCACCTCCATTCTTAAGCTGGATGTTGTGATATCATATGCTAGGCTCTCCTGCACCAAATGTCAACCATTAATTTTTGCTAAGAAGCCCCAAGCACTTCTTTTGCGTCTTGACACTGAACCGTCTGTGTAAATGATCAAATCCTCTGAGCTAGCATTATCTTGAATTATTTGCTGAATTTCCACCTCCGTGGCATATGCTGGCCAGTCTCTGCATTCCCGGCTCAGCGTGATTATGACTCTACACAAGTCTGACTGTTCAGGTGGCACTAATGTTCTCAAGGATGCATACCTGCCATATTTGCACCTTTTGGCCAACACATCTGACTTCTGCAGGCAATTGTTGATCATTTTATGGAACATTGCAGTCTCATTGTTGTGTGGTCATCTTTGTTTCCTAGGTCACAGGTGGTGCCCAACAGGCTGGTTCAGAGAAGCTACAGGATGCTGTTCAGCTCTCAAGAGATGGCAGGGGCAGAACATGAGCATTCCCCACCATCCAAGGAGGCTTCCATAAATGCAGGGCCGATACATGGTTCTCTGGTACTGAGCTTTCCCCAAGGAATCGTCATGTGCTGCTCATGATTGTTTAACCTCATTTCCCTATATTGAACATCTCAGTAGGCAGCCTGCAGACCTGGGATTTTAATTACCTACACTGAGTATTTTGCTTATTTTGCAAGCTGAGACTTTTACTGCAGTGGACTTCATTGTCCACTATAGTTTTGTGTGACCTTTCCCATACAGATGCCTAAGGGGCATCAAGTGTGGCAGTATATGGACAGATGGATCTGTTTCATTTTCTTCCCCTATCATGGTTTAGGAACTTTGCATCTGTAGGGACTATCAGCTCTGAGAATCCTGCCAGATTTCTTCTTATACCTTCAGATATCAGTGTGGATATATTTAAATAAATCAGCAGTCCATTTGAGGTTGTTGACATCTCCACAGAGTTTGTCCTCAAAATAAGCTGGTATCAGCCAGAATAATTCTCTCTGTTCTGCATGTGTTAGACACTCTTGCAGCAAATGATAAGCTGTCATTTTACCACTTTCTTAGTTACAATCATCAGTGTCTGCTATCTTTAGTTAATCAACAAGTTGTTTTTCAATCTATTATGGCCTGTGCAGAGTCTAAAGATCGTTGCTTGGTCTCTTCGGTCTAGTTGGTAGTATGCATCATCCTTCTTCTGAAAAAGTCTCTAGACGACAGCATAATCTGGTCAGGTAGAGCTGGTGAACAACATACTGAAGGAGTCGCATTAATAATTAAAAAGTTGCTCAACAACACTCTTATTGATCACATCTTCACGCTTCGTCAAATAATTGAACAAAGTAACAAATGGAATAGTGCAGTTTATATGACCTTTGTGGATTTTGAAAAAGCCTTTGATAGCCTGCAGGGGGAATCACTATGGAAGATTTTGTGTCACTATGGTGTACCACAGAAAATAGAAAATTTGATCAAAGCTATTTACTTAGAGTTTTAGTGAAAGTTAGAATGTGATAATCATACAACAGAAAGCTTCTTTGTCAACACAGGAATAAGACAGCGATGCATACTATCCCCCTTTTTGTTCCATTTGACCATTGACTGGCTGATGATAGTTGAATTAACATGGGAAGTCATGCACTGTAGTTTTAAACTAATGTCATACTGTCTACATAGTGAAGAGTTACCCATGCTTATCATGATAGCGTATACAAATATTGATATGATGAAACATTATTATCAAATGGTCCTTATGTATTTTATACTCCCAGGAAAATTTATGCTTAATCCACTACCGAAGGTTTGGTTGTGAGGAGGGTGTGTATTCTTTCTTTGTTATGCAGTGCTTGTTTCGCAGTATAAATCCAATCCCTGCTGTTTAATTTAGAAATGATTATAGTACTTTAAACCATTTAACCTCCAGTTTTTAGTATGTCCGTGAAGTTAATAATGATATATTTACTGTGGTCTGTTTCAGAAATAATACTCCAGAGTCCTTAAAGTTATCCTTCCATCACTACATATAAGTATTCAGAAATGGAGATGTCTCATGCCACAAACATAAAGCTTATAAAACAGAAATTATCTGATGTATTGTGCCCTAAGAACCCATATATAACTGAGAATTTCCGGTTTTGTAACATGGAAACAGAAGTTAACCAGACACAGATCTCTAGTGGGCCACATGATTTTACTGTTGACTCTGCCAGGAGTAATCACATAGTAGTACAAACAACAAATATGCTGAATGTAGGTGGTTCAAGTGACAGTGCAGAAAATAAAAAACAAATAGTGGATACACCTCAAAAACAGCAAGTTTCTGTTGCTGAAGGTGATCATTTGATGCGTCATATGAGAGCACAGAGTGAACAAATGTTTTACAACTGTGATGACTGTATTACTTCTTTTACTGAAGAGGGCAATGTACAGGGTCACATGAGAACAAGCACAGGCTTGAAACATAAGTGTGATGATTGTGGTGCTTCTTTTTCTCAAGTGTGCAATCTTAAGTGTCATAAGAGAATACACACAGGAGAGAAACCTTATAAATGTGATATTTGTACAGCATCTTTTACTGCAGCTGGCTATGTCAAGTGTCATAAGAGAATTCACACAGGAGAGAAACCTTACAAATGTGATTTTTGTGGAGCACGCTTTTCTCAAACCAGCAACCTGAACAGTCACAAGAGAATTCATACGGGAGACAAACCTTACACATGTGATGATTGTGGTGCTTCATTCACCGAAGCTGGTCATTTAAAGTGTCACAAAAGAACACACACAGGAGAGAAACCTTACAAATGTGATATTTGTAGTGCTTCTTTTGGTCAACATAAATATCTTAAAGATCACAAAAGAACACATACAGGAGAGAAACCTTACAAATGTGATTTTTGTGGAGCATGTTTTTCTCAGATGAGCAATTTAAAATGTCACAAGCGAAGACATGCAGGAGAAAGACCTTACAAATGTAATGATTGTGGACTTTCTTTCACAGAAACTGGCCATTTAAAATGTCACAAGCGAACACATACAGGAGAGAAACCTTACAAGTGTGGTGTTTGCAGTGCTTCGTTTGCTCGACAAAACAATCTTACAGCTCACAAGCGAAGACATACAGGAGTGAAACCTTACAAATGTGATGTTTGTGGTACTTCTTTCAGTGAAACTGGCCACTTAAAATATCACAAGAGAACACACACAGGAGAAAAACCTTTCAAATGTGATGTTTGCAGTTCCTCTTTTACTCGACATAACAATCTTATGAACCACAAGAAAAGACACATTGAAGAGAAACCTTAAAAATATGATATTTGTGGTGCTTATTTTAATCCAGGTGGTAATCTGAAGTATCACACAAGACTAAATATTGGAGAGAAACCTTTGAAATGTGATATTTGCTATGCTACTTTTGTTAAAATGACCATCTGAAAGGTCACGAGAGAACACTTACATGCAAGAAAGCTTACTAATGTGATGATTGTGTTGCATGGTTTGCTGAAGTTGGCCATTTGAAGTGTCACGTAGTAGCAGACTATGAGAGAAAATTTACAAATGTTTTTGGTACATCTTAAAACTATGGTGGTTGTAGTGCAACAACAGAAAGTACCATGTACAGGGAGAAAGCTTTGTCAGTGTGATGTTTGTAATGTTTTTTTTTTACTCAAGCTGCTAGTTGAACCAGTATAACTATCTTGGAATAGTCATAACATCTGATGCAAGATGCCTTGCAGAGGGTAGAAAAATAAATAATAAGTACAGCTGTGTTTCAACAGTGATAACATTTGACACAAGATCCCTTGCAGAAATTTGAATAAGAATTCATACAATGTTCTTGAAACAGTCATAAATGGATTCAAGAAGTTTTGTAGAGATTAGATGAAAAACCAGGTTGAAAGTAGTAATTTTTTTGGATGGAAAACTTACAAACCAATAAAAAGTTGTCACTTGCAAATAAAAAAAAGATAAAGTGTTACATCTTGCCAACATCTGATGACAGTAGAAATGTTGCTCGTAAGAAAATTACAAAAATTATCTGCGGCTGACAGAACAGTAAAATGAGGCAGTAAGTAAACACTAAAACAGTAAAATAAGTCAGTAAGTCAGCAGTAAAATGAGGCAGTAATATGAGGCAGTAAGTGAACAGTAAAATGAGGCAGTAAGTAAACAGTAAAATGAGACATTAAGTAAGCAGTAAAAGGAGGCAGTAAGTAAAAAGTAAAATGAGACAGTAAGTAAACTGTAAAATAAGGCAGTAACAGTAAAATGAGGCAGTCCTTCTAAAGTAAACAGTAAACTAATTAGAGAAACTCTGTACATTCGGGCATGTTCTGAGAAGGAACTTGAAAATATGATGACAGTTGGGAAAGTTGATGGGAAAAGAGCAAAAAGGAGACAAAGATAAATGGCATATGACATGGGTGGTACCAAGACACAGACCTGATCCGTGAGACAGGTGATTGTGTGAGATGGCCAGCTGTGTCCACCTACACAAATCCACATGATGATGATGATGATGTCAGGTACCATATATGAGGTACATCTTAGACTCAAGTTCACACACTGATCAACCACAGAATATTTTATGGTCTGCTATGACCTTCTTAAAGTTAATGTGTATCCTACACCAGCACTTTTTGAGGACAGACT
Source organism: Candidula unifasciata (assembly GCA_905116865.2). Lineage (NCBI taxonomy): Eukaryota > Metazoa > Mollusca > Gastropoda > Stylommatophora > Geomitridae > Candidula > Candidula unifasciata. Next base: position 344,870 of record CAJHNH020000056.1, on the reverse strand, counting down.
CTTTGGATGTGTCTTCTACTTTTTACTCTTTTACATTCTCTGTTACCACTTCAGGTTAAAATAGAAAACAAAAAGTAACAGGTCTCACCTCTACTTGCAGCCTCAGCTTATGATACTAGTGTAGAGTTTATGTTTATTGGACGGATCAACGTTATAGCATACGGGTGATAATCCATAAGTGCTTCGTTCTACTTCTAACTCAAGTCTGTGTCTGAAGAATCTCAGCACAGTGTACAAACTGTTGCACCGGCGAGGATCCTGAAATACTTTGAGTAGATTTTAAACTCCAAATTATGCCCGGGCAACGGTGTTAGTATATTCTTTTTGATTTCCAATTGCCAAAGGATTTTTTTACATGCGCAAGAAGACACATGGGCGTCCAATCCAACTACCCAGAGACCAGGGGAAATTACTAGAAGTCCACCTGAAAAAATCCCAGCCTTCACCTGGGCTTGAACCCGGGACCTCCAGCACTCGAGGCGGACACCATACCTCAAGACCACTCAGCTCCCCAGTATAGTCTCTCTGATGTTATCTCTCCACAATGTACTTGGTCTACCTCTGGTCTCCTGTGTCCCTATCTTTTAATACATATTGTATGTTATGTCATCACACAGAGTGAATGGGATATGTCAGTAAACTAAAATTCAGTGTTGAATTTATTTACATATTGTCAGGTTAACATACTAAAGTATGAACAAGGTGATAACTAAAGCGTGATGTCAGCGTCACGCTAGCTACCTTTACTTCCCAGGACTGTACCTGGCACCAAATCAAATCTGGATCCATCTGGTAGCCGGTCATTTTTTTTTTAAAGTCCAGCTCCTTCAGGACCTAAACCCACAACGCCCTGATCTGCAGGCAGGCATCTAGCTGCTACACCATGGCAGCTGTCGTATAAATGATAAATGCCAGGAAAGTTCTCCAGTTTCCACCCCACCCTGAAAAGTAAAAGCTTACTTTTGGGAGATGGCGGTTAACTGAACTCACTTCCTGTAGATAGACTGTTAAGTCTCCAAGGCAGGGATTCTCAAACTTATCTGGCGGGGAACAAATTTGTTCGCGGCACGACTACCCTTAAAGAAGTTGAACACTTAGGAGAAAAGGAAATAAAAAAAACAATGCAAATTTACTATTCAATTGTCTTTAATGCGATGAATGCAACCTGTGGATGAATTTTCCATTATTTCTGTAGCACCCCTGTCATATGCTCGCGGCACCCAGTTTGAGAACTGCTGCTTTAAGGTTTCTTCTTCTTATAGTCCACGATGTGTGACATTGGTAGTCATGTCTTTCCACAACCTTCTGCCCCATGTACTTTCAGTGAACTCTGACACAGATGATCCTTCATGCATTGATGAAAAACTATCCAGCATCTTCTCTCAGGTCTTCCTCTGTCTCTCTTCCCCTCCAGCTTTCCTACTGTCGTGATGTACTCCAGTTTTCTCCTTCTGACAACACTGACACATCTGTAAAGTCTGTAATAAGAGTTTTTTTTTTTTTTTTAGCATCATTGGAATATCAGGGATATGGTGCCAACCAATACTCTGTTAACCAATAGGCATTCTGTGGCTGATCTGGTCAACATCACATTTGAAATGTTTACTTCCCAGGACATTTCCTGGTTTCCATTTTAGGCTGGTTCAGACTAGGGCACGAGGTTTTTTATTTTTTTTTTTAAATTGTATGATGTGGAATTGAACCCATGACACTCGGACAAGCGTCTAGCGAGTTCCTTCATGTAACTGCAATATATTTATTAATTTTTCAAAAGGTTTTTAGAGATTAAAAGATCGACTTTATTTCATCTGGTTTGGTTTAAAATTTAAAAGATCGACTTTATTTCATGTGGTTTGGTTTAAAAGTTAAAAGATGGACTTTATTTCATCTGGTTTGGTTTAAAAGTTATCGACTTTATTTCATCTGGTTTTGGTTTAAAAGAAGATCGACTTTATTTCATCTAGTTTGGTTTAAAAGTTAAAAGATCGACTTTATTTCATCTGGTTTGGTTTAAGAGAAGATCGACCTTATTTCATCTGGTTTGGTTTTAAAGAAGATCGACTTTATTTCATCTGGTTTGGTTTAAAAGAAGATCGACTTTATTTCATCTGTTTGGTTTAAAAGTTAAAAGATCGACTTTATTTCATCGGGTTTTGCAAATTCGGATTGACAAATGAAGCTTGAACACCCAAACCCAAAACGTGCCCCAGTAATCTCCAAAACACACGCACTTGCTAACCAAACTACAGGATGCTAAATTAAGCACAGTGATCTTTAATGCTTGACGCCACTGGGGCATACATTTCTCTGCAGAGATCTCCTGAATATCTGATGTGGTTTAACTGGTTGATTAAACATATCATATCTGACAATTGAGGCAGTCTCAAGACCAAGTGCTGCCACAGTCATCTCCTGTCTCTACTGGAAACCCTCATCAAGATTGTTTGCACACAAATAAACTAGATTTGTAAAATGAGTCATCATCATCGTGTGCCCTGCCAACTGGCGTAGGCGCTCATGAGTCCACAGATCACAATCCCTGGTTGACTGGAACGGCTCTCCTGATGATATCCCTCCATGCCATCGTTTTAGCCCATCCACCATAATCTCTCTTGGTCTGCCTCTACCCCTTTTTCCACTGATCTTTTCAGTTGTCACGATGTTCCATAATGTCTCTCTTCTCATTACGTGGCCAAAGAACAATGTTTGTCTCTTTCTTATTGTTGAATATAGAGATCTAATTTCATTAGCCTATTTCAAGCAATCGTTGTTAATTACTCTGTCCGTCCAAGGTATTCGTAACATTCGTCTCAGAAACCACATCTCTGTTGCTTCCAAATTCTTCTTAATTTGTTCAGTGACATTACAAGATTTGCGCCATACAGCAGAACAGGTTTAACATTTTAGCGCTCTCTATATGACATTAAATGAGAGCTATTTATTGCATGAGATGTTTTTCATTTTCTGAAATGCAGCTTTCGCTTGACCTATTCTGCATTTAATCTCTGTCACACATTTTCTATCTCATGATATGATTGTTCCCGGATATTTAAATTTATTGACTTAAAGTCTTTTTCCTTCAACTGAGATATCACAACGTGGAATTATCTTCTTCTTTGATGTAACCATTACTTCTGTTGTTTCAATATTCAATGAAAGTCCTTTCTTAGCACTCTCCATCCCCACACAATCTAGCAGTTGTCAGTCAGTTGCATTTTCAGCTATCAAAAGTGTATCGTCTGCATAACGCAAATTGTTTATATTGTATCCTCCAACTCTTTCTCCTGCATTCTCTTTAATTTCTCTCAAAATTATTTCACTATATAGAGAGAAAAGGTCTGGGGATAAGAAACATCCTTGTCTTACTCCTTGCTTTATGTAAAACTAGCTGTACCCCGGCCACGCATTGCTGTGGCCCAGAATGGTGAAATGGAGAGAAAAGAAAATAGCTAACAGTGTCTGTCATATCTCCCCTCCCCCCCCCCCCCTTCCCCTTTCCCCTCGACCCAGTCATATCTCCCTCTCCGTAAGAATGAAAAAACATCACCTGGCGAAATTATTAAAAAAAGAAATAGTTAAGAAATGAGAACATTAAAATAATATTTTAAGCTCTCTCAGCTAACTGTGTCTGGCATAACCCCCCCCCCCCCCCCAATCATATCATCTTCTCCGAAGGATAGGAAAGGCTAAATGTGAGGAAATATTGTACCTTAATTGAGCTTGGCATCCGTGTCCACCCAGACTTAAATAGGTAGCATTAACTTGTACTGAGAAGTAAATGTGGCCAGTGTAACAGCTACCACTCATCCAGTACCAGTACTACTTCAACCACTACCACGACCACCATGACAGCAAAAACTGTCACTACAGTCTGTGTAGGTCGGTGTAGAAAAGAGGTGTTAGCGCCGCATGCTGTCGCCACGTACTATTTAGTTTAATTTTGCCCCCGACATAGAAAAAAAAACTTTATCACGTAACCAGTGATGGAACCCACAGTAAAAAGTGCACTATACACACGAATAGCGGAGAAAAATACCCCGCACCCGTCATCTCTCCCTCTCCGAAGGAACGATTTTTAACTGACCTTGGCATCCGTGTCCATCCAAACTAAACTGGACTGTAAGCCGTTTTAGTTAACAGTTTCTGTCAACGCCGAATAGTTTTTGATCGAGAAGCGTCGCGGGGAGGCTGACTGGGATTTAACTGAAATTGGGTGTCTTTGGGCGAAAGGCGCAGATATCGCAGCCTAGCTGTAAACCACAACACAACATGGCAACCACCCTTTTAAAGGGAAAAAGAACAATTATCACCCAGCGGGGAATCAAACACCTGTCACCTTCGTGAAGGGTGGAATACTTACAATTATACTACCGAAGACTAAGAGTTTAGGTTAGATATTGCAGCCTAGCTGTAAACCACAACACAACGGCCCGCTCGAGGGCGAACAAAGATTACCCGTGACACGACCATTGAGCATCACGTCGCCGCTGTCGTAGGCTAGCTGTAAATCCCAAAACCGAAAAAAGGTGTAGATATCGCAGCCTAGCCATAAACCATAACACAACGTGCCAGCCGCCAAGTTAAGGGCTGAAAAAAAATTATATCACCTAACGGGAAATCGAACGCGGGTAAACTGCATGATAGGCAGCACAGTTACAACTACGCTACCAAACACTCTAGCATATAGTGGAAATGAAATTATATACTAATTCAAAAATCAATAAGAGCTCAGCAGTCAAAAATGGCCAATCAACTAAAAAAAAAAAAATCCGGGCCGGCAACGAAACAAATAATGATGTGACTGTTGCTGGAACTACGTCGTTCGTGGTTTATGCGATTTTCTGACAAAAAACGCACGCTTTTAGTCAAAGGCAACGTTGTTTGAAAATTTGAAAGCAATCGATTCAGTAGTTTCCGAGTCTGTAGTTAACAAACTCGGAAAATTAACATTTTTATTAATATAGAAGAAGAAGATGGGTGTGCACGCTAAATTCAAGTTCTAGACCAAGACTAAAGTCCAGAAGTGGGCGAACAGATAGAACTTTTAGCATGAGTTTACAGCCGGTGAACGCTAGGAAGAAGAAGTTAACAACATACGTTCTCATAGAACAGACATGCGGAATTGTGTGTTCATGTTCTTCTTACTATCCGCTTGGCTGCTGCTTCTTCTTCTTCCTTTCTAGCCCCCAATGGAGCATAGGGCCTCAACCAACTCACGCCAAGTCATTCTATCCTTTGCTTTCGCATGCACCCCTTCCCGTCTTTCTAACTTCATTCCCCAGCTCCCTTCTCCGAGTTTTTTTTTTTCCTTCCTTTATTACTATACCGCTGTGGGTTCCGATGCAAAGACATTCTAGTTATATTGTTCTCCGGTTTTCTCAATGTGTGTCCTATCCAATGCCAGCGTCTTTTCTTCATCTCGTTGTCCACTGGAGCTTGCTTATTTCTTTCTGAAAGCTGTACATTGTTGATTCTATCATACCTTTTTATTCCCCTCTATTCTGCGCAAACACCAGTTAATGAATGTCTGTAGTTTATTAGTAATTGCCTTAGTTGTTCTCCATGTTTCTGCTCCATACAAAAGTACTGATTTGACATTAGAATTTAAAAAATTGTAAGTTTAGTATTTCTTTTAATTTCTGTTGACCTCCACAAATTCCCTAGTGTATGAAAGCTCTTCTTGTCTTTCTTAGTCTTATTTTAATATCTCTATCAGTCCCCATCTGTATCTACATTGATGCCCAAATAGGTGTACGACTTCATTTCTCTGAGTGGGGTGCCATTAATAGAAGCCACATTACTATTTGTCTGATTTATTCTCATTATCTTTATGTTTCCTTTATGGATTTTCAGACCTAGCTTGACTGCAGTCACTCCAAAATTCGATATCCACTTAAAGATTAACGGTAGTAGAAACTCGAGAAACAAAATTCACAATTGCTGATCGGCTTTTGTCGTGTTACATTTATCCCTGACTGTTTCTGGCGGTTCGCGTGTTACCGGCACCAATTTTTCAGCACTACTGAAACAGACACTTTGTGATGAGTGCCAGAACTGTTGTTTTTTTTTTTTTTAGGAACAAATCCCTGGATGTATCCATATGATTAAAGTGCAGACTCTTTTTTTCCCCGCAAAAGTAGCATATTATATTGGAACCATGTTTGTTATAGATCAATCAACACTCAGAATGTGATTTTGTTAAAAATACACAGGTCACAAAAATTACACCTGAGATACTTCTAGTACGTTTAAGGCTGGTTTGACGTGGGACCTGAGATCAATTATTTTTTCAACAAATCGTCTTGATACGGGGGACTAGTAGAGAGGTACCTATAGGGTGGCCTGGGGTGTCAGATACTAGTAGAACCTCTGGCAAGATGACCGTCGTGTTCTTCTTAGGGCAGTTCACCACCACTTCGCTAGGTCTGGCACTCACCTCTCTCCTGTAGCTGTCAGCATGCGACATCAGTCATCTCCCTCTCCCCATCTCTCTCTCTCTCTCTCTCTCTCTCTCTCTCTCTCTCTCTCTCTCTCCCGGGAGCAACAGAATTGATGGGCTGGCTAAACCAGGAGAGGGTAGCTGACCCGGCTCTAAACCACTCTGTGATTGAGATCTATCTACCCTGCATGCAAAGACTGGATTGTGTGGATGAAAGAGAAAATACAACAAATATTTTAACTTTTATGGCAGCAAGAAATACTTGCACAAGACTTCAAAGAGGCAACATTCATACACTTGTATACACGTTAAAGAAACCGCCAGGTATGTGGCAATCGGCGTGGAATCTCTCTTCTGTCTCTATTGGTGGTAACATTCTCGCTATAATTTTCCTAAACTGTCTTACTGTGCATCTTGATCAAGACCTCCTTTTTTAGAGCCAGTGTGGCTTCCAAAAACCAAAAAGCGCGAGGGACCATTGGCATTGCTGCTCGCTAGCTCCAGGAAAAGTGTCAAGAATAGAACTGAAACCTCTATTCTACCTTCATATACCTCACAGAGATAGGATCCAAAATACTTTCGTTCTTGATAGGGCAGACCTGCCTAGCATTCACAATACTAAAGAATTATTAGCTGCGTTGGGCTGGTCACCTAGTCTGCATTCTAGACTATCGCCTCCCAAAGAGAGTATTTTATGGTGAGCTCCAGCAAAGGAAAAGGTCCCAGGGACCAAGTGATACAAGGCCACTCTCAAAAATGCTCTCAGTTCTTTTGGCATCAAAAGAGCGACGTGGAAGGCTACTTCGTAGGACCGTACATCCCTCAGGCATGGTGCATCAGTCTTCCAGGCAGCGGAGGTTGTACAGGAAGAGAAACGGAGGCAGGCTAGAAAGAACTGTATCGCTGATTCCACACTCACTGCGGCTTCCACCTGTTGTCGGCAATGCTCGAGAACTTTCCAGGCTCATATTGGACTAATCAGCCACCTTCGTGCACATAATCATTGATCATTACTACTTTGGGTGAAAAGTGGGCTTCATCACTGGTGATGGACGAAAAACAAGATATAAATACATAGCTTAGTTAGTTAGTTTAGTTAGTTAGTTAGTTAGTTAGTTAGTTAGTTAGTTAGTTAGTTAGTTAGTTAGTTAGCTAGCTAGTTGGGTTATCATCATTGCACTCCGGGCATGTCCATAGGTGCTCAGATTCTCCCTTCAGTATGAACCCCAACGTACCAGTTCTATGTTGATTAACAAGACGTCTTGTGTGCGTCTGGTTTTTTTTTTTTTTTTGTTGCTATGCCGATCTTAATTCTCAAGTCTGCCATTCTGGCGAGTGATGTGGATTCACTGCCCCAAAAGTCCTCTATCCTTCCCATTTCTCTAAGGGCATTAATAATATCAGCATGATCCATAGGCTGACCGTCGGTAGTGATAGCGGATCCAGCCAACCTAGCAGCTCTTTCATTTCCATCGACGCCTCCGTATCCTGGGACAAAAATAAAGGTGACTCCACGCACAGTTGACTTCTGTAATGATTCAAGCCATTGTCTTCGCACCGAACCTGCCTGAACCCTCCAGGTCATACTCATTGAATGAATTCCCCGTGTGGGTTCCGGGGCCCCATTGTGGGAAAAACAAGAATCGACCCACTGCCTACCCAAAAGCATGTCGTAAGAGTCGACTAATTGGGGAGCTTCCTTTGAAGTCGGAGTACATTTGCCTGAGGGGCAAGGAACCAACAGTCTGTATTCAAGTGAATCAGATCTGTAAAACTGATGCACACGCAACACTCAAGTTCTGGAGTAGGACTGCAGTTCAGAAGTGGACGAACAGCCAGAACTTTCCGCCAGAGTTTACAGCTGGTGAACGCAAAGAAGAAGAAGATACTCATTGAATCACTGAGTTACATATGCGGGTGTAGTTTTGTGTTTCGAGCCAGGCGAACGCTTGCGTCACTGCCATCACCTCCATCGTCATGCTGCTGGTTGTCATGGAGAAGGCGATGTTGGCTTCTTTGACTGTTCTGCCCGCTGAGCGTGCTGTGAATGCCCATGCGATTCTTTTTTGGCGTATAACGGATCCGTCTGCTTCGTCTGTTTCCACTGATGAGGGAATTGACCTCTGCATTAACAGCAACAGAATTCTCAATGACAACAACAAAGACAAAAATCTAATGTGTAAAGTGAAAGAAATTACCCTGGGGGGGGGGGGGGGTGAGTTGTGATTAGGAGATGCCTAGCATCTTTATCCTCTTTTCTTATATAATCTTTGCTAATGGCTGCACAGATTGAAGATATAAGATAAAACGATTTGCCTTCCTGGTGTAGGTCAAAGTGAGACAGGAGCTCAAATTCGGTGTCGGTGGTCCGTTGAGGCTCGTGTCACGGGTCAGATAAAGCTTCGTCGCGGCTTTTGTAAGTCTACTAACAGTAGACCAGATATTAAAGAGACAATCCTAAATCTAACAACTCAGCTCAAGAATAAAGGATGCCAAGTCACCATTGCATGGGTACCAGCACACAGAGGTGTAATTGGCAATGAAAAAGCTGACATAGCAGCCAAAAAGGGAGCAAAATGTGATGTTTTAATAGATGTAGGACTTGGAAAAACAGAAAGGACCAGCATAATCAAACGACATATAATTAAAATGTGGAAACTGCAATGGCAAAGGAGCAATAATGGCAGAGATGCCTACAATAACCTTAAAGAGCCTAGCCTTAACACACAGGTACGGGACAAACTGAAAATTCCAGCCAACAAACTTCTATGGAGAGCTAGATTAGGATGGCACCCAGAGAAATTTACATCTCCACTATGTCTGGACTGCTTTCAAGATAATACTCTAGAGCATTATATAATAAACTGCACTAAGTATAAATTGGAAAGGAAACCCATTGAGGAATTTTTTCTAAAACGCAAACAACAAATTACTGTAAACAAATGTTTAAATGTAGAAAGCAATAAAGACATCCAAAAACTGGTTAAACAATACCTTATTAAAACAAAACAAAACTAAAAAGACCAGATTAGGGATTTACTCAGTATAACAGAAGGAACTGATGAGATGGTAACCCCGAACATCCTAGAGTCAGAGAGATAGTGTAAGTATGATGAGTGCATAGATGTGAACATGGACACATACACAAGGATGAGTGCGTGTAGTATGAGTGCATTTGTGTATAGAATGGATACATAAGACACAGTGTATGTAGGTGGATGGTACGGAATCATATGTGGACGGAACAGTGGGAATATAGTTGTGCGAAAGGTACAGATGAATGAGTACATGGATTTAAATGTATTACTGTATGCATGTATATGTGTGTATGAGTGTGCATGTGTGTATATATATGAGAGCGTGTATACTAATATATTTGTGAGTGTATGAATGACAGTGCAATCAAAGAAACCATAAACTGTGTTGCTGTATGTCTGTTCATTAATGAGAACAAATGGAATGAAGGGTGTAAGCAGCAAGAACGTCATCAACGCACACAATCCACCAAAACATGATACGTCAGTACCGGACAGGTCACATACCAGTAACAGGACATAACTTAAAAGTGACACGACCAGACGAAATTACAGACAAAGCCACACAAAACACATAAGACATGGAAGAGTGAATATCACTACGTGTGGATGTACTCGTTTTTTTATGAATGTAAGTACTGGCATTGGTAAACGCATATGAAAGAGTTGGCGTGTGTACGTAATGTCAATTAGGTATGCACACACGTATAAGTATGAAAGGACGTACAAATATGTAGTGTTGTCTGCATGTATGAGTACTCGAGTGCATGTACGCATACACCTAGTTGGGTGCGTCCATATACTCCGGGATTCATAAACAAAACCATCCCACTCCACAGCATGCATACAACATGCACATGACCGACAGAATTCATAACAAAATATTACTGACAGCAAATAGGGAATACAAGTGACTCGATAATGACAGGACTAGAACGCATAACCTCCAATACCACCCCATCACTGGGATGATAGCAAAGGTTGGTAACGTGATACACATAGTCCCGGCAAAAAGCCACGCTAGAATCCAGCAAGACGGCAACGACGAGAATTGACTGAATGGCCTCCCGCTCCCCTTCCCCCACCTTCCCCTAACTCTTTCGGATGCACTATGAGTTTAACCCCCCAACCCATTCCCACAGAGAGCACTTGAGTTCGTTGCCCAACATGCCACAACAATTCTTATCGCCGATCATTTGGATCTCAAAGCGTGAGCTGGACGGTCCGGTTATATGGTATTTACGTACACCGGAGCTTAGCTATCAACACAACCCGATCACATAATAACAAATGACGACTGGACCCGCTTAAGACTCCACACAAACTCTCACACACATATCCATTACATGACTAACCCGTTCATATTACAGGAAGACAACTATAAGACCACTATGGTCACACGCGAAAATTTTCACATCTCGGAACTATTCACATTCAAAAACTGTTTTCAGTACTTTTTGGCAAAATTAAAATACTCAAAATTTTAAAACAATAAATGGTGGCCGAAAGGTCGTTGTGTTTGGAAGCTCGCTCTCCTTCGAGATACGCCTAGCCAGATCAAAGGGAGACAGAACAAACAGGAAACACCAAGAATGAAGAAGGAAGACATGCACCAGTGACATCAGGACGAGCGGTTTGATTCGGATGGAAACATTAAGCCAGAAATGGCACAAACACCAGTATTCAGTCACGAAAGTGACGCAAATAACCCAGACCACAAATATAGGCGGAGACTGTTAGCAGCCTAGGCTAGCTAGCAGCAGTCTGAACGTGGTCGAGCTTTTATTTTTTTTCTCAAAAGGACTTGGACTTGGACTTTGTAAGTCACTGAGTGGTAGACCTCGCTGGGATCCGTGTGGCATTCAGGTATGTTTGTATTATTTTCTTAGTGTCTGCAACGTGCGTGAGTAGGTTGTGTCAGAGATAGCACAGTGTAGGACTTGGTATCAGCTGTCTTTGTAAGTATGTTGTGTTAGAGATGGCAGTGTAGGACTTGGTATCAGCTGTCTTTGTAAGTAGGTTGTGTTAGAGATGGCAGTGTAGGACTTGGTATCAGCTGTCTTTGTAAGTAGGTTGTGTTAGAGATAACAGTGTAGGACTTGGTATCAGCTGTCTTTGTAAGTAGGTTGTGTTAGAGATAACAGTGTAGGACTTGGTATCAGCTGTCTTTGTGAG